>CM060872.1:21634670-21881124 GCA_030737845.1 Acorus calamus | reverse complement strand
AACCGGGCCCATCTATCCATCAGGCTGGCCCGACAACGGCCGACAGATGTGGTCCTACTGGCCAGCCCGAATGGCCTGCATTTGAGGCTCCTCAAGCAGTCCATGGCACTGGTGATCTTCTCACTCCGGCCCGTGGACCGGCTCGCGATCGTGGCTTCCGTGGCTCGGGTGTTCCCCCTACGCCTAATGTCGGCCCACGGTAAGCGGGCTGCCCTGCAAGTCGACCGCATCTCGCACTCATGCGAGCCCGACCCATCGGAGGGCCTCCAGAAGGCCCTAAAGGTCCTCCGCGACCGGGCCCATCATAACCCACTTGAGTGTGTGATCCATGTATCCGACGGGCCAACCGGAACACGAATGGCCCATCGGCCCACCCACATTCCAGTGCACCATTTCCACGTGGTGGTTTCGGTTTGGTTCGGGCTCGAATGGTTTCGTGATGCACGAGTTCGAGGAGTTCTTGTCGAGACTGCTCAGCGGGACTATAAGGGAGACCGAGTTGAGGATCGATGGTGGGCCGGTGAGGCTGGGGGAGTTGCGAGGGGGCGAGGAGAGGCGGGTGCAGGTGGAGGTGGGCGAGTGCGGGTACGTATGCGTTGCGTATAGTTACGTTGAGGGGGACATTGAGGGGTGCGTTCGGGCCGGGGAGGCTGTGGTGGGTGTCGGAGACAAGGTGGAGAGGATAGATAGAGGCAGTGGAGATGAGGGCGGAGGGTGCGATCCGAGGAGGAGCAGTGGCGGCCCAAAGAGGTGGGATTACGTCGACCCGTTGATGGCACGGCGGTGGGCAAAACACTTGCATGGTTACAGGACTTGACAATGTTAGGCTTCTGGGGATTTCATTGATGTCTGGAGTTTGATGGCTGCTCCTTTTTCACTTTGTTTTTCACCTGTTTGAGTGATTGAACAAGACTTTGCAAATGAATGAGAGAATAACATTTACCATATGAGTTATAGACCCCCCTTAATATCCATGTCTATTGAGAGCAGATGCAAAAAAAAAAAAATTTCATGTGACATACAGTAATGAAATTTTCATGTGACATACAGTAATGAAAGGTTATGCAAGAGAGTTCAAATCTAGACTTCAAGCTTCTCATCACTTTTAGAGATCATAAACAAGAACATTAAATTCAAATAAGATATAATCCAAACATGTATGATTTTATAATATTCACATTTTTATGAGCACATACTTTGACATCGCGTAACCACTTTATAATGAATACAAATTTGGGTGGATATGGATTTGTTTTGGATAATTGACAGGCTAATATAAGTCATAAAAAATTATGTATTCATTGATGAGCTTGTTTTCTTAAAGTTTCTCATGTAACACAACAAATTGAGAGACCATGAAATGTCACTCTGGAGAAACTATAATACCATGTGCAGAATGTTGGAACAGAGAGCATGAATACATAGCTGCCCACCATCCATGACCATCCCACAACATGGATGGTGCTTGGAATATAATAGCGAAATATCAGGCGCTCTCGAAGCCAAATATTCGAAATACACCTGCAATCAATATTCAAAATTCCAAAATCAACAATCAACGGAGAAACAAGTAATGATAAATTATGGAAACGCGCAATGAAACATAGTGTTTCTATAATTCCATGCATAACCATTGATTTCATATAGTTGGTTCTACTGATGTATATCCATCCAAACATTAGGTAGCCGATGAATTAATGCTTTGATGGCATACCTTCATCGGCTTGGTACTTGTTTTTATCATCTCCGGCATATGCTAATAGGTTGTATTTAGGGTTCCACTCCACGCTATTCATCGCAGCTGTGCTTGGAATTTGATGTACCGTTCGCCCAGTGTCAACATAGGACTACAAGGGTCAAAAGTTTTACATTAACACAAGAATTAGTAAGTAAAAAATAATGAAATAAAAGTAAAGAAATGAAAGCAAAGTCTGAAATGAGAAAGACATACTATATCAATGAACTGATCTTCGCTTGCAGAAGCTATGAATTCACCTGTGTTATTGAAACTTATGGTTCTGACAGGCCATCTGAAGAAAATTATAAAGCTTAAGGAATATACTGATCACAAAAAAGAATGGTAAGAAAACAAAGGAAGAAGTGGGTTGTGCATATTTTAAAAGCATCATCAAGTTCTCAAGTGCGCATCACATGTACCATCCTTCATTATCAGTTTTTTATGATTTTGGTCTCTTCTATCAGATCCAGTGAAAATAACCCATATGAAAATAGAATCAAGGATAGGAGTGAGAAGCTGAATAAGTTAAGAGGAACCACAAAGACAGTTAAGGAACTTACTCAAATTTGGCAAATGTACGGACACAAAGCATTTCCTTGAGATCCCAAAGGCTGACAAGAGAATCAGCACTTCCAACAGCAAAATATCTGAGATGACATGAAAAGTTCAAAATGGAAAATTAAAACAAAGTGTATAAAAGAAAACAAGACCAATGGAAGTATTTTAATAACTATAAAGATGCTGTGTAAAGTTGACAGTTTATATCTACAAATGTATTTTGAGATGGGCATCCATTTCTACACTCGTCATCTCTGAATTCATGTAGAAAGGAGATTTATTTCAACCTGATCCATATTCAATAACATTGCGTCATAGGCTATTTATTTATTTATTTTTACAAAATGTTAATACATGTAGGCCCCCATGTCAGGTTGAAGTGTCAGACATCTTGTAAGTTGTATATATCAATGCATGCATTTATCTTCAATGGTTTAAAGCTAATCAAAAGAATTTCTAGCAAAATTAATGACCCGGTGTTTAGTCTACATGAATTAAAATCGGATTGAGTCTGTAAAAATCGGCAAACATAAGATATCTTGCCCGTTTCATATTCAAGTGATTTAACCAATATTTTAACCACAAAAAACTATTGCATACTTCTACATCCAAGATCAGAAGGCTGTCAAGTGATCATAGCATATACTCAATAACAAAAGAGAGAGAAAAAAAACTGAAAGCCAAATCAATGAAAGAAATATCTTCTAAATTACCTCCCCGTGGGATCAATCGCAATGCAATAGCAACCTGCTGTGTGGCCCATTAATGTGTGGAGCAATTTAAGAGATGGATAAGCCAACACCTCAATGGTACCTATGTGAAATATAAAAGTCAAAAGCAAGAGTTCAGGTTTTTCTCATCTAAACAAACTAGCGATGGGAATTAATTTAGACTGATAGGAGTTATAAACATCTAATTTAAGGCAATGAACTCAAAAAAGATAGTTCTAGTAGAACCAACCGTTCCCAGTAGTAAGGAAAAACAGCTCGCCTGTTGTGTTCCAAGCAAGCTCATTAACCTGGGGAAGAAGCATCAGAAAAAGATATATGCACCAAACAACCATACATGAGCATACATGTTAACAGTCATTCATTGAAGAAATGCTGAACAAAGAACATGATGTGGAGTTGCTTATTAAATATGAAATCTGGTTAATGTGTTGTTGCATTGTAACAAGAACTATAAAAACAGACTGGTACATTCTAAACCATTTATTATTCAATGACATTAATGGTCATCCACGCCTATTAATATTCTGAATATCGTGGAAAACAGACAAATGAAGAAGATCGAGTGAAACAAAATAAGCAGTATTTATTGAAGGCAGCATTTCATTGTAGTGTAAATTAGCAAATAGGAAAAATTGATGAAGAAAAGGTAACATAACAAAATACACGAGGCGGGCATTACAAGACTATATTTAGTAAAGCAATGAAGTACAGACTAGATGTAACATGTGAAAAAATACATATTAATGTGGGAACCTACCTCATAGTTAAACTTGCGCCTATGGAGAGGCTTAAACTTCCGGACATCCAAAATTGTCAACTCATCTACCTGAAAATAAAACTCAACAAACAAGCAGATAGTTAAGAGATACTTTGTATGCAATAAACTTATAAACCATCTCATGAAAACGCCACAATATTTTCTTTTTATGTAATTCTATATTAAAAATCTTCTCCACTGAATTGTACTGCTGCTGCAGGAACCAAAGCAGCGCAAAGAACAGCGTACCCTGTTTCCAACAGCTATGTGCATTCCATCAGGTTTGTAAGTGATATTAATATTTTCTCCACTGAGTTCTACTTGTTGAGTGCACTTCCCACCTGTAGGGACAAGGATACAGTGAACACAAAAGTATACAATGATGTAAACCAAAGTAGCTTAGTTTGGATAAGTATTACTGAGTGATGTGCTTAATAGGAAAATGCATGTGGTTTTCCAGCCAATGTTGAGCACCAAGTTTCAGCCAGCATGCAAGCCAGGCCACATAGTTCAACAAGAGACTTACTACGGGTATCCCAAAGACGAACGGTTTTGTCGCCCGATGCAGTTGCAAGTAGATCTGCATGCTTAGGGTCCCAACAAAGTTGGTCAACGCTATCTGTATGACCTTTCAGTTCAATGTCTTTAACCTTGCCCTGCGTAAATTCAAAGGAAGAAAGAAGAAAACAAAACATATATTAAATCAACAGATTTTAATATACCAAAATGTTTCTTTTCCATCTTTTAATTTGTTCTGTTCTTTTACTTGACAGCATAAACTGGGCCTTAATTCCAAAGAATAAGAGCAATCTGGCCATATCAATAAGCACAAAGAAACTATTCATAGGGCATCACTTCTTCGATAATCAACTTTCTGCTAATATAGATCAGAACACGCATTTGGCAGTAAATGTAGCACTTCTTTTTGTGATTCCAAAACCAAAGAATGTAAGAAAATGCTTATCATTCTAGTCACCTACACAAAATATAAAGTGGAATTCTCAAAGCCTCACAGCTAAAGTTGATTGCCTTCAGACTTTAAACCCACTCAAGGTTCATTCATTGAAATTCAGGCTTTTTTTGTAATCTCTTTTGCAATAACATATATATAAATAAAATTTCTATCTTCTTGTTTGTCATCTACAAGGCAGACGTTAGGTTACAAATGGATTAATAAAGCTACAGTTTCACCATTTATTGTTTAAATCCACAGATAAAGACAAGAGTCAGTACCCCAAAGAACCACATACTATACATTCTGGACTTGTATGATCCAACATAGATGCAAGTCTACCAACAATACCTTCATGAATAAACACTTGCGATAGGGCACAAAAAAATACCTTAATTCGCAAATGCAATCATAGATGTTTCAAGAAATGTAACAATTCAATGGCACATCCATTTCAATCAGACGGTTCTTCCAGCAAGCATTCAGAATTTCATCACGACATGCAATTCATAGGGCCCGTTTGGAAACAGGTTTGGGCAGCTTTTGAGTTTGCAGAAAATTGTTTTTCCCAAACCCGTTTCCAAACAGAAAAACTATGGCCAAAAGCTACATTTCTATGAAAAAGTGTCCAAAACCTGAGTTTTCAGAAGCTGTGAAAAAGCAATTTCCCGCAAAATCAGTTTTAAATTCAGCTTTTGACTAAAATTAATTTTGCAATAGTGCAACCAAACACAGCCATAATCACATATCACAAAATCAAGGGAATCCACAAATACATAATATTTTCAACAATTCAATGATACATTCGTGTCAATGAGATGGTTCTACCAATGGAAAACATTCACAATTCATCAAGACACGCACTTTGAATTAGAAACCCTAAGCCCCCATTTGGATGTGAAATGGCTCAAGGAATACGTGAGAATAAAGCAAGAATAGGTGTTTATTGTTGTTTGGGTGCAGGGAATACCCAGAGATGTCTGATAAACTGATATAAAATGATATATGAATTCCAACCAATCCCTAGAATTAAATTTATTCAAAGTTATTCCACCCAAAGAATATGTAAGTCCACTATCAAATCAAATGTCATCGCCTCTTATAAATCACATGTCAAATCAATCATTATTTTTTCACCTTTTATAAATCTTTGTCCACACTTTATTCACATTTTACCTAAACAATAAAAATTTAATATTATTACATTTTTCAAACGAGAATAATTTAAAACACAATCAAACACAAAATCATTTTATTCTTATTTACACTCACTTATGCCAGAATAACTGCATATCCAATAATAAGTCATATTCTGTATCCAACCGGGGATCAAACAGTGATTCCATTCCAACAGAGAGAGAGAGAGAGAGATTTACATGGCTGTGAGGATCGATGGGCCAGATGCGAGCAGTGTGATCAACGGACCCCGATGCGAGCTTGGTGCCCGTGCAATTCCAGGCCACCGAATGTACCTACAAAAAACACAAAACAATTAGGGTTTCTTCAAAAGCTAGGGTTTTGAAGACACAAAAGGAGGGATCCTTTGATGGCGAAGAAGAAAACCTTCTTCTTGTGACCTTGGTATTCTCTGCTGTGGAGGCTCTTGAAGCTCAAGCCCGTCTCCGCCATCTCTGACTCTCTCTCTCTCTCTCTCTCTCTCCGCTCTGTCGCTCTGTTTCTCAGCGCTTCCTGTCTGAAGACATTGAAGGAGGGGTTTTTTCTTCATTCTGGATATGTTGCATATATATACATACCTTTCTAAATTTCGTTATTACACAAATACCCCTCTTGCATGTGCTCCTTTTATACTATGTTAGATTGAAAAATAGCTTTTGGAATAAAACTGTTTTTAAGATGATTTTAAACCTTAACTTTTATTAGGATGTTTTTTTTAATTCAAAAATCAATATTTGAAAACAGTTGATGTTTAGTAGAGAAAATTATTTCAATTAAAAAAATTGATTCCGACAAAAAAACGTTGTTTTTTAGCTTTACAAAACACAGATTTTGAGGAAAAATTAAAAAGAAATCCAGCTTCCGATTCTGAATAAAGATGTCCCGTTTAGCTGCACGATCTTAGCTTTTAACTTTTCAAAAAACAAAAACTGCCAAAACGAGGCTTAAATGTCATACAATGGCACCCCTATGGTTAGATGATGTGCGATCTAGTTAAAAGAGTTCGGTTAATTCCCATTAGGTCCTCATAAATTGTCTAAAATGTCATCTCAAAGGCAAAAAAAAATTGATCTCTATCTCCTCCTTTCCCATTCCTCTTCTCCCGGCGGCCAAAAAACACTTGCTCTCCATCTCCTCCTTCCCGATACCCTCTCCTTCCTTTCTTCATCCAAACATTCTCTCTTTCTTCCTCACCCTCTATCTTCCTCACCCTCTAGCTGTCTTCCGAACCTCTCTCTGTCTTCCTCACCCTCGTTTCTTCCTTGCAACACATTTTTAATTTGTTTGTTCTCTTATAATCCCCATGAAAATGAATGGAAGAGTCATCTCAACCCACATCTCAAGTGTTGTAAGTTCTCTTATAGAATGTGAACACCGATCAAAGAAAACAACAAGGAAAAAGAATTCTACAAATGTCAATAATGGGGGTAAGTCTTTCTTCCATCTTTCTCAAATTTGAATATTGGATGCTTAAAAACAGTGATCATGGTTGAAGTTTGAAGTTTAAGCAGGAGTAATTTAGTAATTTTATCGGGGTGGGTTAGAAAACTGACCATGGTCTAATATGAATTATGAATGAGACTAATGAAGAGGTATGGTTGTATGACTTCCAAATATACGAGATATAATTTTGTAATTGAGGAATCAAGAGGGGTATTTATTCAATAACGGAATTAAGAGAATATATATACGAAAAACCCTTTCATTTTCATCAAGGATTTTGAGGTCGTTTAAAACATACCATCAGATTGGTGGATCTATCAAATCATAATCGTCCGTTTGCTGTGTTTTTAGTGACGGCTTGTTTTTGTGTGTTTTTTCCCCTGTAATGTGACAAAGCATGTGGGGGCAGTGTTTTATAAAATACGATATGATTTAACTAATTGATTCCCTTAAATTTTAACACACTTTGAATTCTAATTCAATTTATTTTCAAAACCCAATGATATAAGAAACTATTAAAAATCAATCAACCCACTGGTTGAATGGACGGTTTTAGATAATCGGCTACCGTGCTCTGATTAATTAGTTCAAATGTTTAAACTTTCACACATTTTGAACTTTGATTCGATTTATATTCAAACCTGATGGTATAAGGTATTATTAAAAATCAATCAATCCAACGGTCGAATTGACAGTTTTAGAGAATTAACTATCTGCTAAAAAATGATCCATTTTTATTTACTAAGATTGGGATTAATTACTTATAAAAATATTAAATATAATAAAATATTTAGATTTTATATAATAAAATCATATTCTAATGTAATAAAATCTCAAAATTATTAAAATTTAAGACTTCATAATTATGCAAATATTTTATGAAATACTTCATATTTTTAAAATTTATTTATTTGATGATACTAATTATATTTATTATGTCATGATAATGTTATTATTCAAATATGATTAACTCAACAATTGAACCATTGATTTTGAATCCGTTCATTTTTCTATTTTATTTTATTGAATAGTTCAATTTTAAAACTATGATGTTATACAAGTGTGGATCGCAAATCGAGCACAATCACCTCCATCCCCACAAGAGACTACTACTAATACTTGAACAGGTGAACCTAATAAAAACAAAATAAAATACCATGATATGATAGATGTGAGAGAGGTGTATGCATTCTAGAACAACCCTAGACTTTTGTATGATCTCCATGTTTGTTTGCATCACTTCAAGAACTCCAGATCCTTCTTTTCTTTCAACAACTAATAAGATTCTCCATATCTAGGTTGTGACATGGATTTCTTTCAAGAAAAAAACGGCAAGTCTGAAGCAGATGAGACAATTATCAAGGCATTGCTGCGTAGCTCCAACAACATCAATTCCTTGCAATTTTTTTAATCATTTTAGTGTGAAATTAATCAGTGGTTAATGTGGTTGCCCGGCCATCTATTATTTTAAGGTCCGATAAATTTTTAAGTTTTTTTTGTCACTAATTAAGACGGTAAAAAATTATCTTTAGATCCATCCAGTCGGATGTTATTCAAAAATGTCAGAAATACTTTCGTCCAATTATGTGAATGTTAGCAATGCACTGGAAAATATTAATAATATATTAGAGATACTTAATAATGTATCAGATAGTGTTTATAGTGTACTGAAATAATTGGACGAGGGACATTTTATATGAAGGTTAATAATGTACTACGGAGTGATAACATTGTACTGTAGATACTTAACAATGTACAGAGAAATATTAATAATGTATTAAAATAATTAGACGAGGGACATTTTTAATATTTTTGAACAATATTTGATTAGAGAGACCTAAAGATAATTTTTTACTATTTTAGAGACCTAAATTTTTTAAAGAAATTCAAGTGACCTAAAAATAATAGATGGATCACTGCAGGAATCCTAATTAATTGTTTTTTTTTTAAAAATCCTTCTAAGGTACTTCTGGATCACACATTAATGGACAAAGTTCAATAATTAATAAATCTATAGTTTTTGAAGACGGGACACTTGATGTATGTATATTTGATAGTTAGTGTAAAACTAATCAAAGGATCAATCATTAGTCATCTCTAAAGTCTAAAGATGAGATGACAATGACCTTTTTATCACTAGGACAGATTCACATGTTGTGTGTTTTATACGCATGGATTGGGATGAAATATGAGGTTAGATTTGATTTGCTTGGCATATTGGTAGCAGACATATTGGTAGCAGAAAGAGAAGAAGATTATGTGTGTTTTGTCAGGAGAAAATCATAAAATTTATTTATTCAGTTTTTTTTTATGCAAGAATAGTGGCACTTTTTATTAGATCAGAAATATTAAAAACACTCATAATTGAATTATATATTTTTTATTAGTAAAATATACCAGGAAAATTCAAAATTTCTAAAATTTGCCTAGTAATAATAAAAGCAGATTGATGAGTTTAAATGACATACAATTTTTAAAATAATAAAATATTATAAATGGCATTTTCACATAACCTGATTTTTGAAGACCAACTTGAATGAGTCTTTGACTCGAAAAATTCATTAGATATTTTTTAAATAAACATTTCTACTTGTGCACCATTTCTTAAGAGATTTTTTGTTCTTCTCTATTGACTTAACCATCAGAGTCATATTGGACGGCACCACACTAGTATCGAGGGTTTTTTAGGTGCAGGACCATAATCATGAGTTCTCAGATCTTCATCTGAAGACAGAGCTTTAGCACCTAGCTTCAATAAACATTTTAATATCTGGATCAAAAGTTTTTGCTTGTAGAAATAAAAAAGCTAACATGTTAAAAACACTTAATTAATTTGTTTTAACTTTTAGTACAAAAAATAAACTTAAAAAAAAGGAAAATGAGCTTTCTAATTATCTAATTTTATTAAGTTATTTTATACAGTATCATCATACTTTTTAAACGGATTTCCAAATTTCCCCATAAGCAATTGATTAAATGTCATCAATTTAATGTATTTGTCATATGAATCAGTAGCTGTCACATTGAATGGGACACAGCAACCTTTACCTGAAATTTCTACTAGGATCTCCCACCTTTCTTGTTTGGTTCGAAAATGTTCAACCACAAATAGGTGCAATAGTCAACATTGAATCACATTCATTAATCAGATTCACTATTATTTTCTTTTTATGCATTGTGAAGGTTAGGGATATCAAATCTAATTTTCATGACAGAATAAAGCATTCAATAGAGATATATTATACATGCATTAAGCTATTTTAATCTTTTCTTTCTTAATGTATAATATCCACACTATCTAATGTATACATTAGGGTATTCATTACATACAGCTTGCGGAGATCTTGTTCATCATATCATAATCTTTCATCGTGATATTGTGTATGTTGTGCAAGCTGTTAGTTTATTGCTACACCTCGCACTGTTCATCATCTTTAGATCATTTGTTATCTTCTTATTCCAAGCTTAATTAATCCATATATTTCTAAATGGATATTTCTTCCTACTCTCTTGTGTCTTAGAGATCATACCAATTGTATTATTATGATGTGGAAATGTCTGGTATTGGATGCATAATTGGTTGAGTATTAATACTTTTTTTGATGATGGGCATATATGTGGTTCTTGCAGCTTTATTTGTGTATGTCATTAATTTCTTAATTTTTATATTATCTGTCTAGTGTATCTCTCAATGATATGACTTATCAACGTAGTCACAAAGTATTTTAAACTTTTTCAAATGCTCTAAAAAGTATTTCGACTAGAGGCCTTCTCATTACGTTAATTATTTTTAAAATGCAAATATCCATTTATTTTGGATAATTTAGATTTTTCATAATTTAAAAAGTTAATCTTAATTTTCATCGCAACATTGATAAGTAACATGGAAGTTTTTGCATGCAATCTCATATTAATGAGAAAATACATTTACATAACAACAAAATACATTTACATAATAGTTTAATTGTCTCTATATTTTTTTAGAGCTTCAATTTTATAAGATTTATGAATTGGAACCATAAGTGATTATTTGTCATACCCAAACGTTGTGACTAAGCTTATTGAGTATTGATTCTTTACTATTAGTAAAGTTGAATTTTATTTTATTTTGTTACATTTTAATTACATAATGCATTAACATCTACAGATCTTGTGCTTTCAATAATTTCCTTAATTTTTCTCCATCATATGCTCATAATTCTTTTCTCGATTTAAGATGGTGAAAGTTGACAAAACACACTTCACACACTTGTGAAAAAAATTGAAAATCTGACCATAAAAATGTGAATTGAAAAGGAAAAAAATGGAAAAATTTTAATTCAAAAAGAAAAGTCATAATCCAGCTGTGTTTTTTTTTTCTTCTCTTTGACAATCCAGCTGTGAAAAAATTGATTTTTTTCAGATTTTGTTATTTTATTTTTTAAAATGATATAAAGATACTAAAATACCCATTTTGAGTTGTGTTTATTAAGGTCACCAAGTAAGGCTAATTTTTATATTATATTTGTTATTTTCAACTACATTGACTGAATTTTTAATATATTATCAATTTAAGAAAATACCATTTTAAATTCAGAAATAAAATCATAATCTAATACCAGAGGTTGAATGGGTAATTATTTTCCTTTTTTTTCTTTCTGTTTATTGTCAACCTACATTGACAATATACAACTGTAAAAAATTGATTTTTTACTTTTCAGTTTTTGATATTTTCAATTCAAAATAAAATAAAATAAAATAATATAGAACAAGAAAAAGCCAATTCTGGGTGTATTTATTAAGATTCCCAAGTAAGGATAATTCATTTTATTTTATTTTTGCAAATGTCAATCTACATCTACACTGACCATTCAACTGCCATAAATACTAAATTTTTAATGATAAAATCTTGTAAATTTTAAAAGAAAATAAACAAAGACCAAAACGTCAATTTTGAGTGTTGTAATTTCTATGGTCACAAAGCAAGGAAGCAAGTAAATAAATAAATAAAAGTTTCTTATATAAACGCTTAAAAGAAAATTCTATCATCAAAATATCCCCCTTCAAACTTTATTCTCACCAATACCCCCTTAAAACACCTTGTATTACAATGTTTGCAGAAATGCCCCTGAAGACGATTCCTTGTTTGGATATTAGTTGTGTGCAGATTCAATGATGAAAAAGCCAGTAAGAAGCTAACTCACATCCAAACAAGTTTTTCGCGTTTGTTTAGACATCACTCCACACAGCCTATTAACATTTGTCCTACAATTTTTCTTGGTATTTCCAAATGCAACGAAAACAATGATTCTAAAACTTGTTAATATCTGAAAATTAGCAATGTTCACGGGGTGATGGTCGAAGAATTGTCAGACGATTTTTGTTTTCTTCATTTTGATTTTTTTTCTATTTCTCATCATCCCCTTCAGACTAGTAACTTACTTTAATACAAGTGACGATAATAAAAATTATATTTTTTAAAGAAAATAATGATTCTAAAACACAGAATTCGCACAACTGGATTTCAGAATAGAAAATCCGCACTGCACATCCAAAGGGACCTTTAAACTATTTTACTGGATACTGCTAAAAATAGTTCAGCAGGGGGATGCTGATAAAATGAGATTTTTTTTTGTGAGGGGCATATATGAAAAAAAACCTATAAATAAACCATCCACCTCCCTCTCTCAGACAATCTCTACAGTAATGGCAAGGTTTTCACAGTCATAATTTTATTTTTATTTATTTATTTATAATGTTTTTATTTTTCACTGTTTTTATTTATTTTTGGTCGACACTCTCGAGTCTCGATCACTCCCTCATATAAAAACCCTCTCAAAGGAGTCACCTTTTTCACTTCCTCAACAAATCCCAATCTAGGGTTCTCTCTCTCTCGGTCGATCGAGAGGAGGGTCTGCCGGAATCTGAGGTTCCGCCGCCATGTCTTCCGGCAGATACATGGCCTACTCGCCGTCCCCATCCACCGCCCCCCACTCCCCCCACATCCGCTCCGCCGCCCTCGCCGAGCAGGACAAGTCTCTCTCTCTCTCTCTCTCTCTCTATCTATCTATGTGAATTTTGTTGAATTCATGGTTTTGGTTTCTGATTGTTCATGATCTGGGATTTTCATGCTTAAAGATGCTTTTTTTTTAATTTTTTTTTTGGCTTTATGGATTTTCTTGGATCTTGATGTTTATGATTGTTCATTGATTTGATGGATTTGACTAATCTTTCAATCTGGCTTTTTTGAGAGTGGAATATGTTATGGGTATCATGTGTAAAGACTTAAAATTGTGTTCAAGATTGTTAATTGATTTGATGGATTTGATAATTTGATTAATCTTTCAGTCTGGCTTTTGTTGAAGGTGGAATATGTTATGGGTTTCATGTGTGCATGTGTGTGTGTGTCTTTGGTTGAGATCATGATTTTTATTGATTATGGAATGATTTGTGGTTTTAATGCTTTATAGTAATGCATATTTAACTTCGTATTTTTAATTTTGCATTTATTAGTATCTGGGTATTTATGTTGATTTTGTTGTTAGTATTTGAATTGTTGGATCTCATGGAGGGGGTGAGGATTAGAAGCTCTGTTATTTGTTTTTGTGTCTATTAATCTGGGTGGTTTGGGATTTGAGTAATCTTTTAGTCTGAATTTTGTTGAGTGTGGAGTATGTTATGGTTTTTGATGTGTAAAAAAATTGACGTATGTTCTGATTTACTCTTCGTAGTTCATATACTTTTCTTGTTGTACTTTTTTTTTGTTTTCCTGGTAGATGTGGGCTTTAGAGCTCGAGATCTGATCTTCATATTGTTATTTTTATTTTTCTGGTGTTCTGAAGTTTCCATTTTTTTCAAATGTTTCTATATTGAGATTTGTTTTTTTTTTTTTGTGTTAAATAATGATCATATCTGCTCAAATTATTATTTGGAAAGATGCCAAAAAAGTCCTCTCCAACATTTTTCGTGGTCCATTGTAGTGAGATGATTTTGGTGTTCGTTCATTAAATGGATTCATGAATGTTATAATTTTTTTGTTTGATGAATTCTACTTGAATATGTATCTATATATGGTTTGCGAGCTGTTTTTATCTTCCATCTTTCATGTATAAGAAGGTTGTTAACGCTTTTGACGTGGAAATTTTAGATATGCTAATAGGCATAATTTGTCCTTGATACAACAAGTGAGCTTGATCCACGGTGTAAATTTTTCATTGTAGGTATCTTGCTGAACTGCTGGCAGAGCGTAACAAGCTAGGCCCTTTTATGCCAGTGCTTCCCCACTGCTATCGATTGTTAAATCAGGGTGAGTAGCGAAGGGGAATAGTTGCATGTATAAGTTCATATGGTTGGAAAATCGTAATATTTATGGATATACTGCCTAGTAGATATCTCTTTAATTCAATATATTTGAATTTCTAATTTATCTACGAGTCTATGAATATGTGTTTTGTAGCTTGCTTTTGACAACTCTAGCCTAATCGGGTCTTTTTGTAAATTTATGTTGGGTGATGACCTGGTCTGCTTTCAGTCAAGTCGTATTCTGTGAGAAGAATTTAATCTCTCAAATCTTTTATGGGCAATTCTTGCGCAACTTAAAGGGGAAGCCTATGTTTTCATCAGTCAAAATTTTTGAGGAAAGCTACAGATGTATTGCAAATGTTTTATTGCCATTTCATTTCAACTAAGTTGGTGGATCGAGCTGAAACTTTTTCAGTTTTAAAGAGTATAGCAATTTGACATGGATGATGATCTCTGTTCAGTTTAATTATCTTTGCTGTATCTCAGATAGTGATGATGTCAATAAAATGGAATTTTTTTTATGCTTGGCTTCATGAACATCATTGTAGCTAATGATGTGGCTGTAATGAGATTTCCTTTTTATTATTGCAGTTATGTGAATAGTTCAACCTTAGTGTACTATATTGTTGAGGATTATAAATTCTCTATAGTATCATTGACAACCTCAATAGGCCATGCTGCTTATAAGTTACTGGCACCTTAGATCTGCAATAAGAGGCTTAAGGAAAAATTTCTAGCCATTAATGAACTGCTGGAACAGGATATAGTTGTAGTTAGTTGATAAAAGATCCACATGGTGAACATGCACATAGTTCTTGGCTTAAAATGGGCATCCTTTTTGTCTTATATTTTGAGAAATGATGGCTTGAATGAATCTATGGAAATTAGTATGTAATGTTTAGATCAAACCTGTTATTAGAATCATCAAATTGAAGATTGGAGGATCAAACCTGTCCAGTGGCGAAGTGGAAGCATGCAATAAGAGTGGTATTGTTTAGAGTGTTACTGTTACCAAATGAAGAATGAAAAAATGAAATTGAGGGTCAGTTTGGTAGCATCAAATTGAAGATTGGAGGATCAAACCTGTCCAGTGGCGAAGTGGAAGTATGCAATAAGAGTGGTATTGTTTAGAGTGTTACTGTTACCAAATGAAGAATGAAAAAATGAAATTGAGGGTCAGTTTGGTAACTTTGATCAAGAAGGAGAATTCCTCCTTCCCATGAATCCAATTTTGTTAGAATCTGTGGGAAGGAGGAATGAAGAAAATTTGTCTGGAATACCCAAGAATGACCACAAGAATGAAAGATGCCGAACGCCGTTTACCTGGTTTCTAGAGGAAGGAGAATGAGAATGAATGCCAAGTTGGCCCTATCTAAGATATTCATAATGTAACCGTGCTGAGGAAAGAGAAACGAATTCATGTGTTCTTGTATGTATAATGACTAATTCACTCTGGTACATGCAATATCAGGAAAACATCAGTAAAGTTTTGCAGTTTTGTTTGAATACATGTATAACTCTGTGTAGATTGAGGCTTTTCTTTTCTTCTGCATCACTTTGATCAATATAGATTATGACATATGGATAGTAAGTGACCAAGTTCACAGTTGTTAATGCAGTGACTGTCTTATGGGCACATTGTTGTGGAGGTAAGAGTGATTTTGAGTCTATAAGCCAATGATGGTCGAAACTTGTTTTTGTTGGATGACAAAAATTTACATCGACTTGATTTACATTGAATGTCATAGCTGTAGTGTGTAGATTGACACCGATAGGAATCTTGAAGTATATATTTCAAACTGTGAAGTGTGAACTGACAAATTTCGAGCTATGCACAAACAGATTTAACATCGACTTGATTTACATTGAATGTCATAGCTGTAGTGTGTAGATTGACACCGAGAGGAATCTTGAAGTATATATTTCAAACTGTGAAGTGTGAACTGACAAATTTCGAGCCATGCACAAACAGATTTAGTCTCTCGTTGCGTGAACCACATTTGCCATTTTAACTATATTGATACCGGGACAATGAAGCAAACTGTGTACCAAATAGTCCACAAACTGTTGCTGGCAAGAGATGTTTATAGTATACATTCATTATCAAAGCATCCTTCATCTTTATGTGGGACTATGTTAATCAAGTGAATCCCAGGTAACCTTGAAAATCCTCCATCATTTTGTGGACTATGTAAATCATGTTAATCCCTGTAAAATAGGTTATCCCTCCACCTGACCCTCAGTGTGGACACATTAGGGTCATTTACATAGGGTCAAGCAGTGCATTTTGCACCTTGAAAGGCATTTAACTTTTTGAGAGGCTGAAAAGACACCATGTCAACTTTTTATTATTATTCCATCACCTACTTATTTCAAGCAAGGGGGCAGTTATTTCAACCCCACCAACTCCTCCACCCACCCCCTTTTTTTTTGGTGTGTGTGAGCGTAACCCACCCCTCCTCCGCGTCGCCGTCTCCTCCGCCCACCTCCGCGTCGCCTCCTCCGCCCGCCTCCGCGAAGACCTCATCGTCCTCGATCGCATGTCCTGCGACAACCTCCCGGCCTCCCCCTCCTACTCCGCCCTCCTCCGTCGATGCATCCGCCACCGCGACCTCCTCCACGGCCGTGCCCTCCACCACCACCGCGATCTCCCCGACTAGAGGCGGCGACGCAGAGGTGGGTGGAGGAGGCGGCGACGCGGAGGCGGGCGGAGGAGGCGGCGACGTGGAGGCCGGCGGAGGAGGCGGCGAGGCAGGGTGGGTTAGGCTCACACACCAAAAAAAAGAAAAAAAGAAAAAGAAAAAAGGGGTGGGTGGAGGAGTTTGTGGGGTTGAAATAACCGCCCCCTTCAAGCAAACCTGAATTTTGTCCTGATATATGTTTGTTGTTGTTTTTGTGTTACCCCATTTCACCAAACTTTACGAAATATGCCCTCCTCACTTATTTATGTCCATGAATCTGTTCCTTTTCCATCATCTAATCTTCATAAACTTTTCCATTCTGTTTGTGGTGTTATGGAAAATGTCTATTCTGAAAAAGTCGGAGAATACAAGCTTCCTCTGACCCTTTTCACAATGTGTGTCATTAGGAATTAGGATCTCTAGTTCCATTCCCTATTGGATCTCAAATCAAGTTTTATTTCATTCAAGTTTTCTCAATCCTCCACATAGACAATCTCTTTGTAGATATATATGCTTAAAAGGAGTTGTCATATGGTTATTTTAAAGTTTTGGCTGCAACGATAGTGTTGATTTATTTACAAAAGGGGGACACATTTTTGTCTCGATTGCACCTTCATTGTCTTCAACAATTGAGGTATAATTATTATCACCACATCAGAATTATCTTTGGTATCCAAAACCCTATTTTAAGTAACTTTATTTAAATGTTCTTTCTAGTTCAAGTTAAGCTACAACTTCCGATGGATTTATACTATATGTGTATGATCTCCTCGGAAGTGATATGAATAACCAGAAATTCCTTTCAATACTTTCAAGAGAGCTTGTGTTTAGGAGGTGGGCTATGTTAATATTGAACTAACAATTCTAATTGACTGATGTTATATGTTCATTTTTTGCTGACTCCTTAACAAATGCTAACCAATACATTTTATTCTTGAAATTGAAATTGTGGAACAGAAATATTGCGTGTAACCACACTGTTGGGGAATGCATCACTTTTAGATCAAGGTGGGATTGAACATGCTAGCCCTCTGAGTACAGGAGGAGGATTGTTTTCAAATGGAGGAGCATCTGATATGAATGGATGGGCGTCAGCATTCCAATCAGAAGTACGGATACTAACGATTAACATAACTATTCTTTCTATCTAATTTACTTCGAGCGAGAAAGAGCTTGGTTGTTGCTTACATTAAGTCTCATTTTAGTTTTTTCTGCTATGTGCGTGCATTTGAAGTTTGTGATCTTACTATAGCTGACATTCTTACATTTAATAAATAGAGATATGACCATGGGCTTTTCTTGTGGTGTGCCGAGCATTTCTCTTTGTCCAGAGAAATTAGGTTCTCCCATTTGCATGTTGAATATTTAGATTTCAAATCATTGTAGCACCATATGCATTATCATTGAAATTTGTATTCAGAGTCAATCCAAGAGGATTAGCTGTATAAGGTCGATTGAATTCTTAGTTTTAATTTATACATGACAGTGCCGCATGCTATCTTTTGTTTCTAATTGCTATGGATTGATGTTGTACGTATTGAGTTAATCATTTAACTACTTGTGGTGATTATATGAGTCACTATAAGCAGAACACATAACACTCAAGTTTCCGTGACCTTGAACTACATTATATACTGAGGACATTAATTATACTGTGCTTTGTTCAAAATTTTAAAATGCAATATGGGTATCTAATTCTGTGTGTTCTTTATTGTTGATGTCTGATTTGGATTTTGTGTTATTTCACTGCATATATTCAATATGAACACCTCTTCAATGCTTTGCCAGCATGCCAAGGTCCTGTATCATGAATAAGACCTGTCACTTATCTGTTGTCTATTTTAACAGTATCTTGAGTTGTAACATGCAGAGGTTGGGATTATTGCAGCCTTCATCAGCGCATGGTTGGATGGGATCTCAAGGTAGCTCTTCAAATTTCATCATCAAGAAAACAATCAGGGTGGATATTCCTGTCGATAAATACCCTACTGTATGTTGCAACCATGTGTTGTTTTCTTACATTGCTTCTTGGCTGCATATCAGATATGTCCATGTGCGCATCACTGATATTTAGTTTTCAATATACTTCTGCAGTACAACTTTGTGGGGAGACTCCTTGGTCCGAGAGGGAACTCGCTTAAGCGAGTGGAGGCAAATACGGAATGTCGTGTCTTGATTAGGGGACGTGGCAGCATCAAGGATCCAACTAGGGTAGGCATTCAATATCTCCTTAATGCATATATGCATTCTACGCAAACAATGACAGTTCCATAGTCTAGAATATCGAAAGCAAACTTCAGTCCCTGACACATTTTTTTCAATCTTAGATTCAATTTTCTAATGCAATTTTACACGTGTTAAACAACAATGTTTTATGCAGTACATCTAGTGTAGGATCAGCATATGCAGCTTCTTCAAATTGTTTTTCTTTGGTCATATTCAATGATTCTTTTGAAAATCAACGACCAGCTTTCATATATCACCCTGGAATTCATGTTTTTAAACTTGGCTTGATTAGCAATACAGAAATACCAATTCATGCCTTGTTCCAAGGTCAAGTAACTTGATAGTGTGTGTGGATTTGGTCAAGGAATATGATTTTCATGAAAGTTCATAAGGAAATAAATATTTTATTTATACATCCATTGAAGATCTGGATATCTGAAACATCAATTATCATCTGTTGCACCTTTCGTAGGAAGAGATGATGAGAGGAAAACCAGGGTACGAACATTTGAATGAGCCTCTCCACATACTTGTAGAAGCCGAGTTACCAATTGAGATAATCGATGCTCGTCTGATGCAAGCACGAGAGATCCTTGAGGATCTACTCAAGCCCATGGTAATTCAAAATGTTCCTTCCCTTTAAACGATAACTTGATTCACCTTTATTCATGATCCTTACATAATCAATTCATCTCCCCAGGATGAGTCTCAGGATTTCTTCAAGAAACAACAGCTCCGAGAGCTGGCATTGCTCAACGGGACACTCCGTGAGGAAGGCTCACACATGTCCCCCGGATCAGTCTCACCTTTCCACAACAGCCTTGGCATGAAGAGGGCCAAGACAAGGGGGTAGTCATAACAGTCCTATTGGGGGTTGATGATGCCCTCTTAAGTGTTCTATGCCCGTCTATGTCGTACGCAACGACTGTTTGAGGTGACCGCCTCATGCCCTAATAGCTCTCGGGGCAACGGCACGACGGGTGTACGTTTTTCTCTGACTCAATATGAAAGTGTGATTATCTGCTATTTTTTTTTTGTTGGGGGAGGATTTGATGATATAATTATGGATAAGAGGGTCATGTGGGCTCTTGAGTTTGCCTATGTTTCTGTTGTATTGTTAGGTTGTTAGTTGTGTGATTGATAGTTTTGATAAAACGTGTTGTTGGGGGTGATTTGTAAAGAAACAGGATGATATTTGGGTTGTGTATAAGTTGACTGCTTGAGAGCAAGTATTGATATTTGATTATCAGCTGTAAATTTTGGTTTCTGTTACATGGCTGTATCATAATGAGGATATCGAGGGTGTGATCGCAAATGAGTTTATGACAAATAGTTTCACTTAAAGCTAGGGGTGCAACTTGGATGGGTTGAACACGACTCAACTTGACCCAATTTGAAATTTGATCCGAGTTTGGATTGGGGTTTTAGCATTCGGGTTTAACCGAGCAACCTGAATCTAATTTAGGTTGGGTTGGATTGAGAGTTCAAATAACATGAATAGAATCCGAAGTTTCTATATTTAAGTAAAATGTTTTAAGTGAAATTATAATTTTTTAATGTGTGATAAAATTTGAATTGTATAATTTATTTTTATTTAGAATTTTTCACTTATATAGCTTTCATATCTTTATTCTCTAAATATAAATGTTCATTATTTTTATTTTTTTAATTTTTGTTATGAAGATAATTAACTCTTGTGAAGTTTTAATTGTTTAAAATAATAAAATTTTCAAGTCTACCCGAACCCAACTTGAGTTCAACCTGAACAAAACTCGATGGGTTGGGTTCATGTTAAGCTTCTCAAACTCGGTAGTTGAGTTGGGTTGAGTTTGGGTTGGGTTTCTCCAACCTCGGGTTGGGTTTGGGTTGAATTCCAACTCAACTTAACCCCGCCCGAGTTGCACCCCTATTTAAAATAGTTTTTTAATACAATTTTTTTTGGAAAGCACACTTCTATTAGATATTAAAAAAACTGATTTTAAAACCCTAAACTGTTTTTTTTTTTTTTTTTTTTGTCAAAAGTTGGGAATGTTGTGGGCATTTGGTAACAGTTTGGATTTAAGTACGCTACTTGCAAAAATAAAATCTCTGTAAATCTTCAACTGCACCAATTTCATTTATTATGCCTATTGAATCCAAATAAGAGAACATGAGGTTTATCACTTCCTAAAACGTCTATTCCAATTCTCTTGACTGAATTATTATATCTAACAATTTTATAGTTACATTTGAAAACACAGTTTGAAAAATAGTTCTGAGTTTTATACACGATTTTTTTTAGGATGTAATCATAATGTCTGGTTTTTAATTAGCACATTTTTTTGTTGAAATCCATATGCATCTTTTTAATTATACAAACTTGTTTGATAACCCGTTCGAAGCTCTTTTAACTTCTTGAAAAGCTAAAAGCAATCTAAAATGGATTGCCAGTCATGAGTTAAGTCATGAGTTGGACAACCACCCTACCAAAATTGTTAGGCTCAATCTTTTTTACTATCACTTTTGATTACTTTTTGAACATGTATACTTATGTAATGAAAAATAATTTTTTATGAAAAGAATAAAGTACACTCCTAAATTGAAAACATATTTTTTTTTCTTCGTAATACAGTATATGCCAACATTAATACTGCATAGAGATGCGCCCATTGTTTTTTTCTTTTTTGACACTGCACTCTTTCAAAACCCTGGCCCCTAGTTTGGTTCGAGGGATTAGTACAGGGAATAAGGGAGAAATAACAGGGAATAGGGATACACATAATTTAACCTTCAAAATCTGGTATTATTATTAAGAACAAACTTGGATTGCTATCCCAACATGGCCTATGATTAGGGAACAAACTTATCCCGTGAGAGGATGAATAGATTACAGATCTATTCTGGTTTACTCAACACTTTCATAACCCCTGCAGACAACAACATTTAACTTCACAGACATCACAAGGATCATATACACTTGAACACCCCTCAAACATGCCAAAGATAAAACACCACTAGAGTTTCCATTCCATAAATTAATACCCAAATAAAAGATGACAACATCCATCCACCCATCCAAACAGTCATTCATATTATCTAACATAGCTACAACGAGTATTCATTCATACCTCATTCAGTCATTCACAAACTACTGCTGCACATAATAGTAGGCCATAGGGTCCGTCCCGGCGCCTCCTCCCCTCGGCACCACCGACTGACCGATGAGTGCCACATCATCCCTCGCATCCTCCCTCGGCACGATATCCACCAAGAAATCGAAAATGTCTGTCCTCGTGATTGCTGCGGCGATATCGTTCTTCTGAAGCGTCCTCCGCTTGTTCTCCTCAGTGTGCGCCCACGAGCGGTGGGTGAGCTCCAATATGAACATCTCGCAAGCCCTTGCGAACACCACGGGCGCCTCGGCGGCGATCATGCGGACGTCTTCGTCAGCCTTCATGATCTTCTTGATCCGGGCGAGGGGGAGGCTGTGGTTCTTGAAATCGGTGGTCCGCTCAATCTCCTCGTATTGCTGAGCCCAGAAGACCTGGAGCTGCTGCTGGGTTTGTTGTTGCTGCTGCTGGTATAGAGTTTGGTAATATGGGGCGGCTGCTGCGCCGTAGGGGAGCTGTGGGGGGATTGTGGCGGCTGTTACGGCTGTGCCCATCACCGGCTCGGTCTGATCGTGGGATTGCTGATCCATCTCAAATAGCTCTAGTCACAGCAAATATGTATAAGTAGGCATGATTTTGTATACAACTCAGTCAAATAAGAAATCCAACTTGTTTTTTTTTATACCATAGAGATAGATAGGCGTTCTCTACCCCCTGTTTGGTTTGCGAATAGCTTATCTGGGTGTAAACTAGTTGTCCGGAGATAGAAGAGAATTAGATGATTTTCAGTTTGATCGTTGTTGTTTCCCTGGTTTGGATAAATTTTTGCCTTCTGTGTTCGTTTGATTAAAATATAGTATAATTTTGGACGGATAAATAGAAATAAACTATACCCGCCTCCTGTAGGTCTAATTATCATGATTTATTCTAACATATTAAGGCAAAACATTATTTTTAGGCTATTTTTTCCTCACCCACTTGTTTATTCGCGAAACAAATGGTGACTCATAAATTTGTGTAGTGAACAATTCAACAACTATGACCAGTGAGATTTGCAGGAGTCCAATCAGACTGGAAAGAAGTTACATGTTTGGAAAGAAAAAAAACAGTCATGATCATGCAAAGGAAAACATTTCATCTTCCATGATAGAATAGCTTGGTTGTTTTAAAACCAAGAAACAATGAAGTTTGAATGTTTTTTTTTCATTTTTTGTCCAACTCATGGTTCTCCACCTACTTTAATTAATAAAAAATAAAAAAATGTATTTTGTAGTTCTAGACCTCTCAAGAGAGTCAATATCAGTATCTGAAAGGATTAGCAAATTATAATTTTGACAGAACTACATAGAATTGTCAACAAAAACCATTCAAAAACCTACCCACTTGAATTAGGAATAACTACCATTCATAAACCTACCCACTAAAATTAGGAATAGCTAATGTAGTTATCATCATTTCATCAGATGAGTACTGAATGTTATATGTTGTGCAGAAAAAATCTGTTAAGACTAATTTAATCGATTGATGGAAAGAAATCAACACAACAACAATAGTGGATTCAATGAGTGGAAATATTAAACCCCCAATTAAAGCATACCAATCTATTATAAATGGAAAACCTAAAGATTGGAATTTGGTTTTCATGAATCCTTCAAATTAGGGTTCTTAAAAACCTAGTGATCGGAAAAAAAAAAACCCAAAAAAACCAATTCCATTCATCAAAAACCACAATTTAAACGAAACCCATTTTGGATTCCAACCCAAGATCTCAAATTTATTCAGTCCCCACCCCCAAAACGAGAAAAGCAAAGCCATTTCGAATTGGGGGTTTTGAAAGTACAATCGAAATCGATCTGATCGACCACGATCACCGGATCAAAATAAAAAACAGGGACCAATCGAAAGAGAGAGAGAGAGAGGACCTGAGGATCGTCTGATCTGGGGAGATAGGAGAGATCGGGAGGGCACGAAATCCGAGACGTTCGATTGGAAACCCTAGATCGCAGATCCTCCTCCGTTGAAACTCCTCAATATTCGAGGGACTTCCTACGGAGGAGATTTATTCACTTTTTTGGGTGGGTGGGGTCTTCGGGTTATGTTGTTGGGGTGGGCTTACATGGGCCATCTGATTTAGCCCACTTTTTTTTTCCAAAAAAAAAAAAAAAAAACAACTCTCATACAATGCCTCATCTATAGCGCAATCCAATATGATAATGCAATATGAGATTTTATTACAGTGTATGACACATTTTTTTTCTACATTTTTTCAACTCTAAAAAAAATATATTATTGTATTTCAGTATGTATTTCGTTTCATATAACAATATATACTTCAATTGGAGTGTGTATGATTTTTTTTTTAAAATGATGTGGATTGTATGATTATTTAAAAAAAGAAAAATAGTGTGGACTGCAATGCAAATAAGGTTGCCATTGGGGCTAGACGAATCATTTTCCAAAAAAATAAATAAATGATATGTTTAGCTCTCTTGCAGCCTCATTTTGTAATCCACGTCCGGTTTTTTTAGTGATGTTACATATGATTTTTTTTCAGTCCTATATATTCATATTAACGAGGCATATGCATCAATAAATTTTTTTCACAACTTCTATAAATACACCCGTACAATTCATTATAGCAATGCGTCATTTTTTAAATGAAAGTATGTCATTCGATAAGATACACTATTTTTTAAAAATTCAAAACACATGTAGACTGGAATTGGTGCATGTAGGTTTCATTATTATTATTATTTAAAATATATCATTTCCCATTGAAGTACATACTATTATATCAAACAAAATATATTATGAGATACAATATTGTATTGTTTTTTAAAAAATATTTTTTTACTCTATATACTAATAGAACCCCATAAATTGTAATAACAACTCCAGAAGGGGCTACAAAATGAATTGAGTTA
This sequence comes from Acorus calamus, assembly GCA_030737845.1. NCBI lineage: Eukaryota > Viridiplantae > Streptophyta > Magnoliopsida > Acorales > Acoraceae > Acorus > Acorus calamus. Next base: position 21,855,568 of record CM060872.1, on the reverse strand, counting down.
TGAACGTTTTTTTTAGCGCTGATACACTCGATCATTTTTGGAATCCGTTTGACAGTCTCATACACTATGATAGCATAACATATATTGTGTTATCACAACGGTATCAGTTACAACATTTTATTTTTTTTAAAGAAAAAAATACATTATTGTATCTCAGTATATATATTTTATTTCATATAAAAATATATACTTCTATGAAATAGTATAATTTTTTATGTTTGATTGGCACGTATGGGATTGCTGCCACCACCCCCCACCCCCATCTGGTGGTGGCATGCGTCCTGCCCCTTATAGACGGTGGGACTCTCCCTCTCTCTCCCCCCCTCTCTCTTTGCTTGTTTTTCTCATGAATCTCCATCGCACCCCCAAAAAATTAAATTTTCGCGGTTGGGATGGAGAACTGGAGGGGCGAAAAGAAAGCTTCCTCACCTAAATTTAAGGGTTGATACTTGATACACTCAATCTGTTTTACAGTCTCAATTGTAATAATTATATCATTAACACAGTGTATGAAACCATCGGAACATTATATGTGTGTACATAATTTGCATATATATTGCATTATAGATAAACCGGAATTGATTTTTTATTTTATTTTTTAGAAAACTAAGTCAATTTATTTCATCAAGTAGAACAGAACAAACATGTTCGAAATTGGGACAAGAGAAGAGAAAATGCCAAACGCCGAATGGATAAAATAAAAATGGAGAAAACAAAACAGAGAACAATGGGAGAGTACCCCACAGGACCTGGTAGAAAAGATTTCTACCCAGTTCACTTGGATGCTCAGCGACACCCACCATACATGAGCCCCATTCCATAATGCAATGCCTTGACATCTCACATATATAGGTTCTTGAAATAAAAATTTATATCTTTGAAGACCACATCCTTGATGTCCAAATGGCCCAAGCACTCGCTGGAAATAACAAGAGATGAATCAACCCAAAATTCCTACATCGTTTGGAATCGAAACCTCAAGTTCACCCACGCTTCCACATGACTCCATAGCTCAACAAACCTTATTTCCTTATTCTTTAATCTTTTTTTTTAAATTTCATTTATTTATTTAAACATAGGCTGCTTTTGATTCATCTTTATTTTATGCATTTTTGGTGAAACATTGCTTTTCTAGATAGTATTAAAAGCAATAATTCTTTTTGCTGGTAAGACAAAAACCCATTCAATACACCGTCATCAATCCCAGTACAGCAAAATCATATCTTGATTCACAATATATGATTTTGTATAATACACCTTCATTCAATACACCTTCATCAAACGAAACTATTCCTTATTCACACATCACACCCACACAAAACAAAATATGATTTTGTACCAACTGATCCCGAATCCTCAAAAACACATATCAATTTGTATAATTTCGTGCCAATACTAACATTTATGCACATACCAGAATCCATATCATCATGGATTCCAATCAAAACAGACACAAAAAAAAACCATTACTTTTGTTACTTCTATCCCACCAGAAAAATCTTACTCTCCGGCGACGGTCAACCTTTGCGACATGCGCTGTTTTCGATGTCAAAATCTCTTTATCTATACTGAAATTTATATCATCTCAGAATAACTTATATCGTTATTCAAATAGGAGCTAAAACTCTTGATCCACACTGACAGAGAAAAATAAAACAAAACAAGATATGATTTGGTACCAACTGATACCAAATCCTCAAAAACACATATCAATTTGTACAATTCCATACCAATTCATATTGTTTTGTAACATTTATGCACACACGAAACCCATAACACACAAAAAAATTTTTTTGGTTATTCCCACCCCACCAGAAAAACCTCTTACTCTCCGGCGACGTTCAACCTCTCCGACGCGCGATTCCTGCTGCGTTGTCGCTTCGTTTTCGAACCTCCGACGACGTCGTCATCATCGACTCCGGTGAATATGATACAAGCGATGATCGACAACACAACGACGATCACGAAGAACATCGCATCTCCGACGACGGTCTCCTCTCCTGGGAACTTCATCTCCATAGACATGTTTGTCTCTGCTTTGGTTTGGTTTGGTTTGGTTTTCCTTTTTGTTTTGATGTGAAATGCATATATGTTTGTAGAGAGGGATAGGAAATTTTGTTGTATGATGACTAATATATGTATTGAAAGAGTGTTTATTGGACAACTTGACTAGAAGGGATTGGTATTTTAGGTGTGGTGGTGGTTGTTTTGAATGACTTTTGCTTCGTGAGGAAGTCTGTTGCTTGATTTGGACTTGTTATATGTTTTTGTTGGTACACGTCATACATTTAATTCATAGAAAAAGAAAAAGAAAAAATAGAAAAGGAAAAAAAAAATATAAATAGTTTTAGGTCTCGTTTGGATATGCATTTGGATAGATTCTACGGTTCAATTGTCGAATACGGATCCAAATATTTTTTTAAAGGTTTTTATTTTTATTTTTAAGTTTATGTAAACTATTTGATTTAGTGATCAATTTCTTACTTCTTTAAATTACAGTTTGAGTCACATGATTTAAATGATATGTTCCTTACTTGTTTTTGTGAGAGACATATTACTAAATTGTTTGGTTTTCTTATTAGTCACTAAGAGAGAGATTAAAAATGAATATATCGTTTACATTGGAGATTTAATCCCTAATATAGAAAAAAAGGAGGAATCTATTACTAAATCATTTAATTTACGGAGACTCAAAAATAAAAATCTTTTTTTCTAATCGCCGCGTTTGTCAAGTTTTCAACATTCACTGTGCTATTTGTCTCGCGTTTGAGAATTTCTTGAAATAATGTTTTTTAAAAGTTAATTAGCTTTTGAAATTTTTTTTCCTCCTCAAAGTACTTCTAAACATTGCCTGTAGTTTGGAATCAACTGTGAAACTGAACTTTTTTAATTTTTTTTAATGTGTGTAATGAGTCTGATGATGACTATGTTGAAAGAGTGATAATTGGGCAACTTATTAGACTCTGAAAGGGATTGGCATTTCAGATGTGGCGGTTGTTTAAATTTGTTGAATGGCTTTTGCTTAGTGAGGAAGTTTGTCCCTTGATTTTGACTTATTATAGGTTTTTGTTGATACACGTCACATATTTAATTCCTAGAAGAAAAGTTATGACGACTAAATGAAAAGAAAGGAAAAAAATAGACTTTGTTCATATCATACTGTCATGTATTGAAGAATACATTATCTATATTACTATATAAAAGTCTCTTAACTCAAAAAACTGTCAAATGACCATTTTATCCCTAACAATCAATTCAATCCCATTACAATCCATTCACATCATTTTAATTACAACCATTTCACCATTTTACCCCTACAATATTATTCAATTCTATAAAAATCCATTCACATCATTTAAATGTCATTCATAATTTATTCCAATACATGCATTTTATCATATCATATCTTTTATTTATCAATCTCATATTACCATGGCAACCCAATTTACACATATGTGTTCCTACACAAGTGATATCCTCAACTAATTGATATTGGATACACTCACCTACTCATAATATTAAAAAAAAATTAAAAATATATTTATTTTTAAAAGACAATTAGTCATTCACTGGATCAACCTAACCCAGTAAATCATAAAACAAAATAAACGAATATATCAAATACTCATACAAAAAAATGATTTAAAAAAAAATTGGATACCACTTTTTACACCTAATAGATATAAATATATGACGATTATTAATGACAATCAGTTACAGTAACAATGCAACCTGATAAAAAAAACATAAAAAATATTCATACACAAAAAAAAATTGATTGTAAAAAAAGAAGACATTCAGATTTGAGCTTTGTGTGAACTCAACAATAAATTTAATCTCATATGCAAAGACACAATACATACAATTAAAAAAATTTATCAAATAATCACATAATCTTCGTTATAGAATTCTAAAATATATTATGATTGTACATATATAGGTAAAATAAATTGTCAACAAATTTAATTTTAATGATTAATATTCAAAAAAATAATCCAAATACATACATTCTAATAAAATATGCCCTTGTCTCCAAGGTAAACCGTTCCTCCATGAAAACATCCATTGAATTGGAATAAAAAATTCCAATAGAATAAATATCATTTGCAGTCACTAAATTACCTACACCAAAAAAAAAAATACAAATTATGTGTATCCTAGGAAAAAAATTTATGTTCGTTTTTGAACTTTGAAGAATTGCTCTATCTATCTATATGTATATTTATTTATACTATCTATATCTATATCTATATCTATACTACATATAAAAGTATCAATCCATGAAAAACAATCACTTGACAGGTTTACCTTTAAGAATTCTTGAAAATCCATCCCTATCCTAATGAAACTTAATTAATAAATTTTCCATCTTCTAATTGAACATTTTTACCCTTGCCAAATTATTTAAAACCCAAGTCAATCCTCAACTTGTATTACCAAAGAATATATTATTATTTTTCAAACATTTAAAAATTTTCAATTAAAATGTATATAGGGAGCAGAGGGTAAATATGTTCATTCGGTGATAAAGACATGTATCTTGAAAAAAAACTTTTATTTCATGGTTTACATTTTTTAATTTTTTAAAAGCTCAACCATATCCCAAATTAACTTTCACCCATTTCACAAAAATAAACCCCATCCGGACCGACTCCTCGCCTTCCCTAACCTACAGACCAATTGCCGACTGTTCCTTCATCTTCCATTTTACATCTATTAAAATATATTTCTATTTCCTTACCCCTACAACACCTATTCAATTATATATTATAATTAATTGACATTAAATATTATGAATTTATCACCACTTACTCCAATGGTTACTGGGTTTGTACACCTCCCCCATTTAATCATGAATATCAATTACTCTCTTTCATGGGTTCTCTTGTGAATTACTTTTTGGGGTCTTTAGAGGTGAGCTTTCATGTAATTTCTATGATTTATATGATGGATTTTTGTTTTTTAATACTGTTTTTTAATTTTTTTTCATGTAGGCTGGATTGTATTGTATTTTTCTGTGAGGGCTCTATCTATTTGGTACGATTGAAAATATTTTTTTTGTTTCTAAATTTTCATTTTGAAATAGATTACAAAGAATTGTGTAGTGTAATACGTGTTTCTGACTTTCAAATGCAGTCTAATTCAAAATTCATTACGAATTGTGAAGTAAATTAGAAAAGTTTTTTTGTGTCTTCATTTTAGAGAACAAAACATGTTGAACATTTATATATTATGCATGTCTACTATGAATATATCGTCCCATAAGACATTCCGCACACCGTCCATTCTAATTTATGAATTTATGTTTACAACCTCTGCCTATCATTTTTTATATGAGAAGCTCCTCTAGCCAAACAACCCCTAAAAGAATCGCATGTTTGATTGGACATCCACATTTTAGTTTAAACATGAATGAAGCCATTTGAAAGTCAGGCTTCTCCATTTCTAATATATCTCAATGTATATGTTGTGTCTAAACGAAGTCTTATGTTTGGAAATATAATTTATTTAGTATTTCGTGTGTAGCTTACCCCAGCATTTTATTGTTTTCTTTACTCTAATTCTGTTGACTGTAGTTATGTGCGTTTCTGATACCTTCTAATCATCACAGACTCATGATGCGTTCTTCTTTGGGGTCTTTGGAGGTGAGTTTTCATGTGGTTTATATGATTTGGATGATGGTAATTTTTTCTTTCTTTTTGTTGTTCATGTTGTCTGGATTATATCGTGTTTGTTATCTGTTTTTGGTAGTTGTAATTTATAAGTTATGGTCCTTATTATCATAGAATCTTGCGTATTGTTGTTGAAATGTCAATCATGTCAAAATTGCTTAGATTTTTTTTAGCTAATGTTATTAGCAATGAGGATTATTAGATTTTATCAGATTAATGATTGAATAAATTGTCTCTAAACCCTATCTTCAGAGTTTTAGATGTAGTTTTTTTTTCTGTATTGTTTATATTTCATAGGTTTTGGGTTGACTTTATTTTTTTTAATTCTTAATAAATTTTTTTGTAAATTTTAATTCTTTTAATTAGTGGGAATTGTTGGAAGCAATGTTTGTGTGGTTGTTGGATAGGACATGTTGGTACCTCAATTTATTCGCAATTCTAACAATAATCTAAAACCCAAAACTTATTATCTAAAACTCTATTAATAGTGTACTGAAAAATTATATACAAATGATTGAGGTGAAAAACTTGGATAACTAATGATAATAGTTCACAACAAAGCGATAATTTCAACAAATATTGTTCGTTACATTTCAACAAAGTAATTCATGTGCAAAGCACATGTACATCAGCTAGTTATATAAAATGATGCATATATTGAGATATGTCAGCATATTTTTCTTTATATAAAATTTGTTTTTTTATTATATATACTGCGTTATTATAGCGTATAAGGTTGTAAAAAAGATTGAGTGTGTATATGAGCGCTAAAAAAAATATAAGTACTTTAGGTTTATAACCAATTGTGAAACTAATATTATTTTTTAAAAAAATCATTTTTTTAGATAGTTGGATTTCAAATTGAGGTTCCCTTATTTGAAAACTCGCAACTCATTTGGAAACATGTTTGAGCGGGCTTTTACTTTTAAAGAAATCGAAAGAACTAAATATGTTTTTAAACAATTATAAAAAAATGTGTTTAACTAATTTTTTTTGCTTTAGCTCTTAATACAAAAAATATGTTTGTTTAAAAGCGAAGAAAGTATTAAAATTACAAAAGGATGTATCTATTTTTTTCCTATTACACTAAAAATCACCAAACCTCATTTCATCTTTCCAATTTTTTCACTATCACAAATAATACATTATCATTTTTTTATAATTCTATTTGTTACTCAATTATTAAAATTCTATAATGTAATATTTGAAAATTATTGTAGTGGATTTGAAATGTTATTTCTGTTAAGTTGATTTTCTTTTAAATATTTATAAAATTAATTATATATATAAAATTAACTTATTTTATCAAATATAAATTAATTTTTCGCTTCTACAATTTATGGGTATTTTTGACAATTGTACAATAACAAACTGCGTTACAATTTATTAAACAAACACTATGTTTTTTATTTCCCGTTTTTAAACAGTTCCAACAAACATGTCTACTGCTTATCAAAAAAATTATAATTTATAATATAATCTATAATTTATAATATATAATATGTAAATTTAAGCTACAACAAACATTACATAGTCAATTGAGTGATTAATTTAAAATCACACTTTTAAAAACTGATCGTGATTGAATATTAAAGCCCTCAGATATGGCCCAGAATTTCGATCTAGTGAGAATGATTTGTTTAATTGGGGCAGGTCAATTTGCTCTTTTGTTTATTGTATAAAATGATATTTTAAAATGCATTATTTGTGATGCGAGAATATCTTTTGGTTTGGGAACAGAAATAATTATTCAAGTCTTTGGTTTATGTGAAGGTCCAAAACTTAATTCAAAGATTGAGAAAGAAAAATTAGAAAAAGAGGTCTCAGAAACCTCATAATTTATTATTCAAAGTTCAAAGTTTTCATGTTGGAAATAAAACAGTGGGTTGAGCTTGTACATGGTATAGAGAGGAGATGAGATCATATCGTGTCATTGCCCTTCAATGTTCAGTCATGGACTTTTCAAAATTGACATAAAAAAGTGTTCAATATATGAGATAACACACATCAGTTTCTCATATTTAAGATGTGACTTTTCTTTTCTTTAAATTTGTGCTAATCTATAAATAAATCCTGATAGTTATGACTTATGAGTGAATGATACAAAATAAACCATCATAGATATCCAATGAAAAAAAAGAAATAGTTATCCATGTGTTATGTAACAAATTTAGATGAAATAGTTTGATGATTACAAAATTAATAGTTACTAGATTTAAAAGATACAACCAAACAAAAACTATTTTAACAACTATTTATCATAAAATGCTAACACATATCAGATAATGATACAAGATATCCCAACTAGACATATCAACGGGTCGCGGGTCGACCCAGACCCAATCAAAACCCGACTCGTTAAATGGCGTAGATATCCGACCTCAAGGACCCAACAATCAAAACGGGTTGGATCTGGGTCCATCCGACTTGATCTTATGGACCCGATTGATGCAGTCCAAATACGATTTTATTTATTTATGATCCAACCCAACACCCATGATTCAATATAACATTTATAATTAAATACTGAATAATCATTTAAAATTTTAAACATTTGAAATATTTTTACAACGTTTTGGCTTCATGTAAAAGCTTAATAATTCAAATCAATTCTAAATATAAAGCATAATAAAATCTTAAAAAATTAAAATAGCGAAGAATTATTTATAATACATTAAATTCTCTTTTAAAAACATAAATGAAGTCATTGTAGGCTCTTAAAAAGTTCATCAATTTCTCTTGGTCTAACCTAGATCTGTTAATAGGTCGACCTGATCCGATCCGATATGGGCCCGATTTGAAAAATCTGACAATCAAAGGATCGGGCCCGATCCAATCCGACCCGACTCGAACCTAACCCGTTCACATACCTACCTAATCTAATGAAGCGTACGAATACACTCTTTTGCTAATTCGATCGAATACGCGAATTCGCAGGCTACAATAACGCTGTTGATTCTTCAAAAGAAGAATATCAGGGATATTGGACTTCAAGGATCTGTTGATTTCTAATGAAATACCAGATAATTGAAAGTTTTATGTAATAATCAATTTGTTTACATGCCTATTTATAGAAGAGAATCCTTAACAGATTAGGATCTCAGCTGATTATTTCAATTTAAACTATGATCCTAGCAGATTATCTAAATCTGCAAAAATATAAATACTACATCTTTATTTAATCCTAACTAATATTGAAATTCGAATTCAAACTAATATTTGAAATTCAAATTTAAATTTAGTAAATCTAACAAATGCATAAAATCTTAACAAACTCAAAACTGTAAAATATAGTAAAAATAACTTTCAACCGTCGATTTGACCTCAAAGACGGTCTCAGAACGCTCCAAAAATTGGCTAAATTGCTTTGCCACTATTTCTGTAGGACTCGTCAATACGAACGTATGAACATATTATAATAGTGATTCTAACCTACGGTTTAAAAGTTATGGCCATTTCAATTTACGGTGCTTCCAAACGATCAAGATGTCTTTTCTTTTTTTGTTCCATCTAATCTCGGCCATCCATATAATTTGTGGTTATGATGTCTGCATCATCCTCCCCAGGTTGGAGAGAATTCGCCCTTGAATTCAAATTGGTAGAACTGTCACCATGAACTTCAGATATGAATTCTTACGAACAACAAATCTTTTAGGATGCCGCATCACATCCATCCAATCGGACCAATGCTCATGAGTCCAGCTTTCAAGTAATAGCATCTGAAAAGGGGTGGTGGATGAGGAAAAATGATGGAAAGAATGAATCAACAAAATGATGATAGAGTGGGTTAAATATTTCATGTGATAGTTTTTTCGATGGTGAAGAGTATGAGTGACTTGAAAGGGGTTTAGCGGGAAAGATTTGGACGAAGCTTCAGTCACGTAAAATATGTGGGTGAATGATTTTGGTGGTGGAAAAGCTATGATGAGAGGTAGTAGAGAAAGGAAGGATGTGATCATTGTTACCAAATATTTGAGGGATATTCTTGGACTCAATCTCCTCCATCTCTTCATCGAAGATAGGTGGAGGTATGTTTCTTTGATCTCTACATAAAAGATATGTGAAAATCTCGCATCTTCAATCTCTTCATCAAAGATTGGTGGAAAGTTCTCCTCTTCAATCACTTCATCTTTATCGAAGAAAGGTTTTGCCTCTTCAGTCTCTTCATCTTCATCTTCATTGAAGATAGATGGACGGATCGTCTCTTCGAACGGGCTATCGAAATCACCGTCAATAGAATCAACCGCTTCAGATCGCGCGGTTGGAGATCATGGGGTTGGCAATCGAGGTCGTAGAGTTGGAGGTCGTTCATGACGTTGCATAAATGCCATCTATCATGTGAGTGCTTCAAATTTTTTGTCCATGCGCCTGTTAACTGCTGCTGCGATGGCTTGTTGGTGCTCCTCATGATCGTAGGCGTCGCTAAGAGGACATCTTCTCGATGACATGTTTCTTCCTTTTTTTTTTGTAGAACGATGTGCCGAAGATCGACGCAAACTCTGATACCAACTGATGAAGCGTACAAATATGCTCTTCTGCTAATTCAATCGAAGACGCGAATTCGCAGGCTCCAGCAACGTTGTTGATTCTTCAAGAGAAGAAGACCAAGGATGTTGGGCTTCAAAGATCTGACGAAATACTAGATAATTAGAGGTTCTATGTAAATGTTAGTTCTCCTAACAAAATATAATAGAGAAAATAAATAAACTAAAAATAATAAATAATCTGAATAATCAATTAGTTTACATTCCTATTTATAGAAGATAATCCTTAACAAATTAAGATCTCAACTGATTATTCAAATCTAAACTATGATACTAACAGATTATCTAAATCTGCAAAAAGATAACTAATACATATTTATTTAATCCTAACTAATATTTAAATTCGAATTCAAACTAATTTTTGAAATTCAAATCTAAATTTAGTAAATCCTAATAAATGTAAAAAATCATAACAAACTACTGCAAAAAATAGTAAAAATAACTTTCAACTGCCAATTTGACCTCCAAGATGATCTCAGAACGCTCCGAAGATACAAACGCGTGGACATATTATAATAGCGATTCCGACCTACGGTTTGAAAAGTTATGACCGTTTCAAGTTACGATGTTCCCAATAATCAAAATAGGTGGTTATGATGTCTGCATCATCTAATTCAAACAGGAGCTATTGGATGCACCCTTGGTACTATTGGATAAAATTTCGCATACAACACATGTTTGAGTTTTTAAAACACTAATATTTCATGTAACAAATAATAATATACTTTTATAAAATAAAAATTAACTAATTTTTTATTTGGATTGGATAAACATGCACCAACCAGTTGTTAGCCATTTCAGAGAAACCATCATCTCAAAAAATAAATAAATAAATAAAAATAAAACAGTGGGTCTCTTTATTCTTGATTATCCAAGTGTAAAAGATATCTAATTGATGGAGACAAGTAAATGTACACATCATATCCACATATGCATGATAGATAAGTAAACTAGGACAACTTTGTTAAATCAACCAGGGTGCCACGTGTCTGTTTTCTTTAGTAGGTAGGTCCCCGTGTCATTGTATCTAGAGAAACTTTTTTTGTTTTTTGTTTTTTTAATAAAAGAGAAAGTTGAGGACATGTTATTATCCACATATGTAATTGTTACATTCATGTTAAGTTTTATTATTTTTTAATCCATATAAATTATATAATTCACTTATCGATTCCTCACTTTTCATATTTTTATTTAAATCTTTAAATTTAAATGGTATATTTTTTATTAGTTTCTGAAAAATCTGCCCTAAATCATTTAATTTTCTTTTTAGTTATTAGAAGGGATTAAAAAAAATATATCATTTAAATATGAAAATTTAAATTGAGATATGAAAAAGTAATTGATCGATCACTAAATCATATAATTTATGAGAACTTAAAAATAAAAAGCGCTTCATTATATAGATTTCCACATCACCACATTCATTGTACATAGGTTACCTAATAAATTAAGATTGTATATAATTAAGTGAACCCATACAAATGAATCCAACCGACGAATGAAGAACCAAGATTTATATATTTATGTGTGTACCTTTTTTTTATAAAAATATATTATTAATTCCTTGGAATCTTTCAACCGAACGAACATATCAATCCTTTGATGTATAAACTCTAGTTCAGCTTTTGCTTTGTTCATATTTGTTAAAATCAAGATAAAAAAAATAATATATACTATTTACACGGAATAAATATCTCTATTTTTTATAATATTTTTTTGCTGTGTATTATGAAAAAAATCAATTATTATAATTTTCACACTTTAGTCTAATTTTTTACAATAAACATGTTAAATTATTCTGAACCATTTATCTTGCCATGGAAATGGGTGATTGGGGAACAAATTATCTCATTTTCATGAAAAATCAGGATACAAAATGAGCAATTATCCCTTCTTTTCAACTAGACTTAATTGACAAATCATATAAAATAAAGACAAACTCAATAAATTTTTTATCCTCTAAAATTAAAACATCTTAAATTCATGCTATTACTTTTTGTCAAAAACTAATCATAAATCTTCATAATTTGCAGTTTAGAACTTAACAACATGGTGATCGAGCTTCAGATATATATAGCTAATTAACTCAACTATTGAGCAATGGATCCATAAGACTTATACACCAATATATTAAAAGAGCTCAATTCATCAAATTCCACATTATATAAAATTTTAAAAAATTGATCAAAGCATATAAAACCTTCCCAAAATTATACATTTATTAATTTTTACATAGATCTCATTGAGAGAAGACTTTGCCAAAAAAAAAAAAAAACACACACACACACATACACACACAAAAAACACCCAAAACATTACAAAAGAGTGTCACAAAAGCTGGTCACACACTAAGAAAGGTAAGTCCCACAGAATTCGCACTTGCCGTCGCAGTCCCGGTCACACCCTCCGACGAACAGCGGCGCATGGTGGCCGCCGCCCTTCCCATGGTGGTGCCGCCTCCTCGGCCACTGCCCGCCGCCTCCCCACGCGAACGTGATCCACGATATGATCGATAGCCACGCAATGATCACGCAGAAGAGCGCGTCGCCGCCTCCGCCGCCGTGCCCCTCCGCCTCGTAAATCGTGCCATGAATCATTATTGCTGCTGCTGCTGCTGCTGCTGGTGGTGGTGGGAACACAAAGAGGTCTCAATTTGGCTAACAAAAAAATGTTTGATTTGATAAAAAGAGTAAGGGGGACCCTATTTATAGAGAGGTAGTTGGGTTGTTTACATCGATACATGGTTTTAAGTCCCTGGAACATTTGAATTTATTCTTTGGTCCTCAAAGGCCATCATGTATTATTTCTGGATCCCTTTGACTAACAACAGTTAGGTACACAATTAACTATTTCATTTTTACCTCCCTCTGACTCTCTCTCTGCGTACACTATTAAACATTCCGTGTAGACGTTAAACATTGTCTGTACACCATTAACACTACATGTACACCATTATATAGGTTACACAAATAATCTAAAAGACAACTTTAAGAATATAAATTCAAACTCACATAATACAATACATGATTCCTATTATTATAATACGTAAATCATTTTCATGAGTAATGCATTAAGTTTTACAAACTAAAATGGAATTAATAAAAACACGTATTTGAAAATTAAGATAAAACACATCATTTGATGGGAGGGACAACATTATTGGAGAGAGGATGTGAGGGGAGGGTGTGTGTGGAGGAGGATGACGGTATGGGTGGATGGGGGAGATGGGGAAGAGGAGAGAGAGAGAGAGAGAGGGACAAAAGTGAAAACAAAGAGTAAAAAATAACCCCAATTGATGGAGGGAAACGAAAATAAGTCTCCAATTAACCTAGGGACCTAAAGATGATATTTAAAAATAAATTAGAGATTTTCCAGGGTACTCATAATTAATTTTCCCATTAATATATTTATCGTTCAATTAGAAGTTAGTGAACTAATGCAACGCTTGATAAAAAAAATAACCTTCTCATGAAAATGTTGACTAGGCTGAGTGGTTTTCAATGGTGTCACATGCAGTTAGTATTGATGGTGGTCTATCCATTTGACTCCATAACAACTAAATAAAATAAAATAATGGAAACAAGGTTATAGAAAATCAATGACTAAAATACATACTTTGATCCAGCGAGGCCCTAATTAAGTTATATAATTTGATGTATCATATAGTTTATTCATGCTAAGGAGGAGGTATATAATTGTTCAAGAGTGATGATAGACATATTTTGTTTTATAGTTTCGTTTATATAATATATATTTATTTACAATGATTTATATGAAGACATTTTTTTGTAAAATATATATATAAACTAAATTTATTGAGATAGCATAGGGTGGTTATCCGAAACATTTCTTAATTATTTTAAATGACAATTTGAATATATAACGAATAGAAAGATAACATTTTTCGTTTGGCATATGTATTTATCAGATTAATTAATTGATAGATCTGGGTATAATAATAAAAAAAGAGTACTATTTTATTGAAAAACATATGAAGATAGGGACGTCTAACTAAATAATGTATTTTCGTGAACTGTTTGGGCATAAGACGTACTTTCTCTACAATCTTGATGTGATGTCTCGGCGTAATTTGTTTCTTTAACCGGATATACACGATTGAATGCCAATGATTGCCTTCTGTTTGTTGCCGTATCTGTTCAGATAATTAATTATGCCATAATACGGGACCAAAGCGCCGACTGCATTTAATTGCACTATGGGCCGCGGTGAAGAAAAGTCCAGAACAGGTACATGGGGGACCACAAAAAGCCCACCACTTGTATAACTGTGAAGGCCCTAGCCACCTAAAATGCCCCCCATCTTTATTTATTTAATTAATTAATTTATTTATTAATACACATTTTTATTTAAATAGTGTTATTTTAGATAAAAATAAATCGCCATACTCAAACAATGAGACATGTCCCATTCGGATCATAGTGTTGAAGAACACGAAAAGATTGTGGATGATGATCATAAACTGAGACACTGGTGTGGTGTTTATTAAAGATCTTCCGACGCTTAAATCGAAAAACATCACTTTTAACCAATTTGATTGGGTCTGCTCATAGGTTATTAGCCAAGTCAACATCCAAGCTAATCTTAGCTAATTTAATCATCAGTACGGGGTTGTCTTGCAATAGATCCTATGATTTAAGCAGCTAATTAAGAGCTCGATCCATAGGTATTAATCGTCATGTATTTCGTTGTTACAGCTCGTAGACCGTCCATTTACATTCTGTAACCTCAATATGTGAAGATAAATTTGTATAGATCTCTTTATGTAGACATAGAAGTCATTTATCATGTAGATCGTGCATGATTAATGTGCTTCTAGCCTTCTGGGCATTTCATATTGTGGAGCTCATCATAACTCGTAATAGTGTTTGCCCTGACATGTTTTTATGATGTGTGTGTTTGCTGATATTCTTCCCACGATTGTACACAATATATATCACATTTTCGACGGGATGTTTTTATATACATTTTATATAATGAAATATGTTACTTCGTAGATGATAAATAAATAGAAAAAAATTACTTGCTTCATCCTATAAAGCATGTAGATTGTGTGTAACAAAGTTTGTTTGTTTGTTCGTTTGTTTGTTTGTTTTTGTTTTTGTTTTTTTTTTGTAACCATCCACTGGATTTGGCTCAAGATGTCTCATAGTTATTTACAATTGATATCAACAATTACTAAA
Source organism: Acorus calamus (assembly GCA_030737845.1). Lineage (NCBI taxonomy): Eukaryota > Viridiplantae > Streptophyta > Magnoliopsida > Acorales > Acoraceae > Acorus > Acorus calamus. Next base: position 21,840,151 of record CM060872.1, on the reverse strand, counting down.
GACATATTAGAGAAGCAACCACTTCTTAAGTTCTTATATGCATATCATATTAGAGAAGCTACATTTTATGATTTTTTAAATATTCCCCCACATGCATTCTTCCCAAAAATAAAATACTTTTAAGTTTGGCTATATCATACCTAACTCGTATTACGTGCATGTGCATGAAAGAGGAAACCATTTGTGTGACAATAAATTTTGAGAAACTATGTATTGCAATTTAATGTTTCATAAATATGAGTGAAACATGTGGGGTAGTTAACAAAGTTCACCCCTTTTGAGCAGAAATACAAACTGATATGGTCCCTTTTTAGGTGGGAAACAAAGTTGGGGTTTCTTTTTTCATCATTTCGTTTGAGAGGCCACATTAACAATAAGGTTAGGTAATGAGTCCATTTTTTGTCTGATCCTTTTTTGAATTTTTCCACAATGTGCAGCCTAGACATCTAATGGTGGGCTCCTTAGGGATATAATAAAAGTTAAATTGAATTTGATATGGTGTGATTCAATCATTATCGAACCCACTTGGAATTTGACCGAAATACATTTTTTTTAAGGCCCAATTCTAACCTTAATTGAAAATTATAGGAGTATACAGTGGCGGAGCAACTATGGGGGGCCCCTGTTTTTTTTTCTTTCTAAAACTTTATTAAGGCCCATCCCATAGCCCATAGCCCCAGCCCACAACAGCAACAACAGGTCAACGGCCCGCCCAGCCCAGGCCACCATGCGAAAAAGAAAATAAAAAAATAAACCCATAATTCATATTAGGGCACTCCGCACACGTCACCCCTTATTTTATAATTAACCCTCCCTCCACGGCTCCACATAAAACAAAAAAAAATCCAATGGAGACACGGCCCCGCGGTTGTGGATCACATTAGACCCCCTTTTATAAAAATCCTAGCTCCATCACTGAGAATATATACTCACATTAACGAAATAAATGCATCAATTATTTTTTCACATTTTTATAAATGCATCAAGTATAAGATTCATTTTTTTTTATAAAAACATATACCTCATTAGATGAGATATATTATTTAAAAAAATTTAAAACACCAGTAGACTAGAATTGAGAATGAATAAAAGGTTATAAGTAATAGTGTATTGGGTTTTATCAGAGTGTATTGGATTGAATTTTTATATTTTTTAAAGAAAAAATGTACTGATATATATACTCAAATGGACATGTTTATATTAAAAAAAAAAAAACTGATGAGAGCCGCATATAGTGTTGGACATATCATTTTTTGGTGCATTAGCAATGAGTGGTGGTGAGAGAGAGATTATGATTTTTTGTAAGGGTAGTATGGACATTTTCACTTATTAATTTAATCTCTTATTTATCACGTTAAGAGAAATTAAAAATTCCTTAGAGGTAGCATCTATATAGTTGCTTTGATTGGAATAAGTGGCGGATAAAAGAAAGAAAAGTTAAATTTGTTTATAATCCAATTATTTGATATAGTAAATTAAATTTTGCATCTGTTTTGTGAAGCTTAGTCAAATTTTATCAAATTATATAAATCTACATGTTCTCTTATACGGATTTACTTTAAGGTCGTTACGTTGGTAGCATGATTATAAAAACAGCTTTTAGTATTTGAGGTCACATCAAATCAGATACATCATCATTTAAAAGCTAAAAGCTAAAAGCTATTATCAAACAGTTTAATTTAAATACATCATCATTACTAGATTTTATCTCTAAACTGCAAATCGAAATCTGTGTTTTATAAAGCAGCCATCATTATTATACCATCAAATCATCATCATTACACACTCAAAAGGTATGCATAAAGATGCAAAAGCTAAAAACTGATTTTCAAACCGTGTTTCCAAACATGCACTAAGATATATAAGATAAAAATTGATTTTAACTTGGGTTTCGATCACTATTTCTTCATAGGGTGCGTTTGGTTGCGCGATTGCGCTGCGATTGCGATGGTAGAAAGCTGCGTTTGTAATCGTGCAACCAAACAGTTTTGTAATCGCAGTTTTAAACCCAGCGATTGCAGACAAATAGTGCCCAAAAGCTGCGATTTCAAAAAGCTGAGAAAGTGAGCTTCCTGCAGAATCAGGTTTGCAATCGCAGATTCCTGCAGAATCAGTTTTGCAATCGCGCAACCAAACGCACCCATAGTCACTTTTAGAAATCATGTTGGGCAATACATTTGGTAAGTTGTAAATCACTCATTCTTAATTGAGTTTTTGTTTGGTAAAAAAATATTTCCATATGTATGATAGTGATGAAATGCTAACAGACTTGGGATTGTTAGCCCGTGTTTGGTTTGAGAATAAAGCCAGAATAAATTGAAAATAGTCAGAATAACCTCATTATGGATGTTTGGATGACTAAAATAAATCATCAAATCAAAAGAATATGTTATTCTAGGTTATTCAAATTAAAAGAATGTGGGTCCACTATCAAATCGACTATCATCTACTCTTATAAATAACTGTTATCATTTTTTTACCTTTTATAAATCTTTGTCCATATTTTATTTACATTTTATCCAAGCAACAAAAACTATATTATTACGTTTCTTAAAGAGAATAATTTAAAATACAACCAATACAAAATCATTTTATCCTTATTTATACTAGAATAGTCATAAATAATAAAATAATTTAATTCTCGATCCAAGCATGAGCTTAGAGTTTCATTCAAAGAAGAGAGACCGACCAAATATGATAAGAGCGCCCATTTTGTGAGGAGAGAGCCAGTAATTTTCCAAAGTTTGCTATTTATTAGTTTGAAATTTTGAAGAAAGATGATGGGCAAACTTATCATTTTTGCTCTTCTATTTTTTGGGATTTCAATCTCAAGTTTACAAGAAGCTCACTCGGCGTGTTTTTTGTAACTTGATATAAATATTTGTTTGGTCTGTGTTGGCGATCAGGATGCATTGAACGCCGAGGGATGCTATCCAAACAAGTTCTGATGTCGAGCGTTCATCCTATCCTTGTTCGCGTGCCGAAGGGCTCTATCCAAACGGGTTTATGCGTCGAGTATTCATCTCAGTGTTGATAGTGTATTGTGTTTCCAAAAGAATGATTCCTGACAACGCGAGTTCAATGAAAATACACGAGACGCTGTCTGCTATTGGTTAACCATTCAAACGGCAGCCTTTTCCAAATGCAGGCCATTGCAACTCTGAACCAAATAGAGCCTTAATCCCAACTGATCCCCTCTATCACAAACACGCTCTAGGGCTCTATCCAAACGGGTTTATGCGTCGAGTATTGATCTCAGTGTTGATAGTGTATTGCGTTCCCAAAAGAATGATTCCTGACAACGCGAGTTTAATGAAAATACACGAGACGCTGTCTGCTATTGGTTAACCATTCAAACGGCTGCCTTTTCCAAATGCAGGCCATTGCAACTCTGAACCAAATAGAGCCTTAATCCCAACTGATCCCCTCTATCACAAACGCGCTCTAATCGTACTATCAAACGCACTAGCTCTATGTCTGTATGTCATTGATGAGGAGGAAAAAAAAAACAAAGGCAGCTTTACATACATTCTACTTACAATAACAAATTGGCATCGAATCGTTCTTCATTTGGATATTAATGGGAATGAATCGAAAAAGTTACTTCAATTTGGAATGTCGGTCTCCTCCTCCGCTGAGAGCCTCGGCTTCAGCCGACACCGCTCGCGGCAGTGAGAGACCACCACCACCGCCGGAGAAGACTTTCTTCATCGCCGCCGCGACCACCGACGCTGCCATCGGTCTCCGGTTCGTGCTCTGCCTCCGCGACCCCGGACTTCACCATGGAGAGGAGCGGGGGAGTGTAGGGCGGGGGGGCATCGGATCTGGAGGCGGTCGGGGGGAGGAGGTCACAAGTGGATGCGAAGAAGGGATCCGGTGATCTATGGTCTTCATTGCTCTCTCTCTCTCTCTCTCTCTCTGATTTGGGGGTTTTTGAAAAAGAGTAACCCTAGCTGTTATTCACTTATTATTTGATGGGAATGAATTAAAAAAAAAAAGGAGCAGACATTAGGTGGGGGAGATCAGACGATTTATGCTTTTAACAACGAAAATTTGGCCTGTAATAAAAATAAAAGCTTAATAAAATTTTAAAAACTATTATTTTTATTTTTACCTAGAAAATGTAAATTTCATCAAGGTATATAATTACCAACGAAAACATATTCCTGGGTAAAGCTATCGTGGCTGAAAACTAATTTCTTGTAGTGAACATGTGATACAAATATGGTGCACCCTAATGGCCAAAGATCCTAAAAGCCGCCATATCCTCCGCCTCCACTATGGTCACCGCCGAAATGGCCTCCACCACCGTGGTGGCCGCCTCCATGATGGCCGCCTCCGTGGTGGCCTCCGCCTCCATGATGCCCGCCATGATGGTGGCCGCCGTGGTGGCCTCCGCCACCGCCTCCGTCTCCACCACCATCATCACCACCACCACCGTGGTCCTTGCGGCTTCCATCACCACCACCATCGCCATGTCCATCAGCACAGGCAAAGACGATCATCGATACCATTGAAACCGAGGCGGCGATCATACATAGCAAGAGAAGGCCACCGGAGACCTGAAACACTCCACCACCACCACCACCGGCTAGTTCATGCAAGAGCCTGGCCATGTTTTGTTTTTTTTTTGGCTATTGGGGTATCTATATATGTTTGGTTTTTTGAAGATCACCTCAGCTTCATTTATAAACACCACTATAGCTTAGACTTTTCTTGTAGGAAATGCAATGCCAATTACAAGTTTGCTTGTAAGATGAGGGGTTAGACTTTGACTTGGATACGATTGATGATGTATCTATGTCTTCAGCTGGTTTTTGTAAGGAAAGTTCCCAAGGGATTGACAATTTGGTAATCCAATTGGACATCTCATATGCTTTGTGCGTGGAATGTTCGAGTTTATTCAATTCGTGAATGGCTTTTGCTAGGAAAGTTCAATTTGATTTATGAATTGTTTAAATTAATTTTTGAGTTTTTCCTATGAATTTAGTTTGGTCTAACATAATACTCTTTCATTTTAATGCAGAAGTTATTCAGTTCGATTTTTTGTTAAATACAAATTTATTTTGTAGTCACGTTTGTTTAGTTCAATTTGTGAATGGTTTGGTTCATGAGTTATTTAACTCAATTTATATATTGTTTAATTTTTTTAAGGGTTATTTAGTTTCCACCCCTCCTAAAACATGCAAATTATTAAAAAACTCCTCCAAAACACAATATTATTATAAATCCCCTTAAAATGTTACCAAACTTTGTAAAAAACCCTACAGTCAACAAACTTTGTTTCGGTCTCTTCCGCCGCTGCGCAGCACGGTGAAATCCAAGGGCGCAGGAGAAAACGACCATTGACGCCATAGAAACTGATGCGACGACGATCACACACCGCAAGAGAAGCCCCCCGGACATATGAAACATGCCCCAACCAGCACCGGCACCGGCACTCACATCATACAGGAGCCTGGCCATGTTTTTTGGTTGTGTGTTTCAATGGGGCAATCCTAAGGTTTCTTCATATTGATACACCATTTATCTTTAGAGATAAGATTCAATTAATATTGAAACCACCCAAATTTATTTATAAATTTCATATTTTTCAATTTGATACTGACAAATATTGATGGGATCACTTGAAAGACTGAATTCATTCAAAATGCAAAATTTGATTCCGATTGTCTGTGCTTTCTATCTTGGTGGGTCATGGTCTCATGGAGGAGAAACTACTGTTTTGTCCTGTGAAAAAAAAGTCTAATATTAATGCAAAAAGTCTTAAAGTTTGTTGTTTTTTTTCTTGTTACGTTACGTTGGTACACTCCAAGAGGCGTGTAGAAAGTCTCATTTCATTAAATAGGGGACAAAATTGATAAACCGGGTTATAAGATCCACCCATTTCGCTCTCGTCCGACTAGATGATGTTGGCTGTTGGCGCTCTGAGACGAATAGACAATTAGGATTTTATGAAAAAAAAGAGATTTTTACATACCTCATTAAAGAGAGTCAGTTCCTTATTTATAGTGTAGATCGACCATACCCTACGATCTATGATCGATCTCCCCTCCATTGACTAGGTGATAGAGAGATAGGGTTGCAACTTGGGTCGGGTTGAACCCGATTTTTACATGGGTTGGGTTGATCAAATCGGGTTCGGGTTCGGGTTCGGGTTGGCCTCTGACCCAACCCGACCCAACCCGAACCCGTAAATTAATATTTAAAAAAAATCATGGCCGTTTATTTTGTAACTTCTAATATGGGTAGTCCAAATTTTAGGTAAACCTAGCTAATCTTATGGGTTGGGTGAAATTGATTTATTTAATTTACACATCATGTTAGAAATTCGGGTTGGGTCGAGTTGGTTCAATTCGGGTTGAAAATCGGGTTGGGGTCGGGTTGGTCCAATTCGGGTTAAGTCGGGTTGGGTCGGGTTGGTTTATTTAATTTCGGGTTGGGTTCGGGTTGGTCCAATTCGGGTTGAAAATCGGGTTGGGTCGGGTTAGGGTTGGGTCGTTTGGAATTCGGGTTGAGTTCGGGTTGGGGTCAACCCGAACCCAACCCGCCCGAGTTGCAGCCCTATAGAGAGATATGTGATTCTATGGGATTCGAGGGATTTGCGTAGATTTTCTTTATGAGATTTGATCTCATTCTTGAAGTTTCTTGAAATCGGATGCAAATGGGTCGTCAGAACAGACTTACAAACCGTGGGTTAGACGGACAGTCGGTCGAACCGTGGATCGTGACTAAACGGGTGACATGCCTCAATTAATCGGGTTATGAGCCTTTGACACGTGGCGTGCTGCCATTAAGCTAAAAAAATGACCCCTACATGAAGCATGCATTTTTTTTTACTTAAATGTAAAATTCATTGAAATACATTAGCTTTTAAAACATGAAAAAATTTTGAAATAAAAAATTTCATTTTAAAAATTCATTTAAAATTGATTATCTAAATACTGATTTTGAGATTTGACAATTCAACATGGTAAAGAATGCCAAATTTAGTTGGGGAATTTAATTACGGGTCAATTAGGCCACCCGATAAGTATTTTTAGATCCCTAAACAGTTTTAGAGTATATTTTTAGGTCTCTTGATTAGTGAAGATATTTTTTATAGGTCCTTCTATCCACTTAAGGGTTATCGTTTACACATTTCTTTTCTGGTTTACCCTTGCTTTCTCTTTTTGATTGTGTATCCCTCTCTCCCCTCCTCCATACATAAGGTTAGTGAAAATACAACAACATTCATTTTGAATTGGTTGTATCTAGATGTAACATACTAAAATTCAAATATCAAAATATACAACTTCCACCATCTAAATAAGATTACTGCAAAGAAAGTTAACTATGCATATAAGAATAGTGTTAACAAAGTACAATAGATACTTAATATATATAAAAATGTTAATATATAATATTCATGAAATCATTGGACATGAACATTTTCAATATCACTAATGGATAGACTAACGGAATACGATTGGAAAAAACCTAAAAATAAATTTTCATCACTTTAATGACTTAAAAAACTCAAAAAGTTTTAAGGGCCTAAAAATAATGGACATATAATCACGTGAACCCATAATTATTTTCTTAAAAATTTATTTTAACGAATGAAATTCTCTTTAAATTCCACCACAAAATTGATCAAACTAAATCATAACTATCCATCACGCGCAAACAAGAATCTAATACGTACGTCCATTATTAGATTCCAAATCTCCAATAAAAAAATACTAGTTATCATGCACGTGTTAAAGCACGTGTTATAACACTCCCAACTATATATATACATAAATAATAATAAAAATTACATAATAAAATAATCATTAATTAAAAATTAAAAATATGTTTATAAATACACAAATACAATTCTAAAAATAATATTTTTCTATTACACTTAATATATATAAAGACAATATGTTTAATATTAAATGAAATATTAATCATAAGTCCTCATTAAAAAAGACACATTGATTTATTATATTTTATACTTATTTGTTCAATCACTAATATAATAAATGAAGAATCATCGATATTTTTTTATGCTAGAAGATTATAAAAAATATAAAACAAACAAAATGTACTCATCACTGCAAAAATAAAAACCAAAACAATCTGACAATTCATCATAAGCTATATTTTTTATTGTATTATATTATTATTTATATAATTCATACGCCAAAAAAATAAATTGCACCCTATTTACTCATTCAATCCTAATATTAATAATCCAAATATCATTATTAATTTTTGAATCTCAAATAATTAAAATTACCCAAAATCATGACTTTTATCGATTTGTATAATATAGTAGTAATTATCTTAAACAAGTTACACTACTGAATGGATGAGGTGATGCAAACTAAATTACAGATAGAATGAGATCATTCAATAAATCCGATGTATCCTCCTTAAGATATCTAACATTCAGGATGTGATGTTTGAATGGGGTTTAATTATTAAAAGGGTTTTGTTATCGAGTGCCCTCGGGGCACTGATTAACCTACATTCATTGTTACCTTTTTAAGCAACCCAATAAATTAATTATGATATGAGTATAAAAAAAAAAGATTTTTTAGAAAATACCAATAACACCTCTAATAAATTCACCATCTTTTTTCTTCTTCCATCTCATACCCTATTTTTTCCTATAATATTTTTTTCTTCTTCCCTCCCATACCTGATTTAACCATAAATAATAAACAATATATAAAAAATTGAATTTATACACAAAAAAAATATTGTTCAATTGTTTGGTATACGTATTTCTTTAACATTTTTTATTTTTAAACATTGTGTTAGAGAGGGAAAAATTGGGTGTAAAGAGGAAAAAAATGTGGTGAATTTATTAGGGGTGTTGTTGGTAGTTTAAAAAATCTTTCATTTTTTTTAACCATATCATAATTAATTTGTTAAGGGTATGTTTGGATACTGTGCAAATAGGGGTGAGTTTTCATTTGTACATGTTCAAACATAATATTTTGTTTGGTTATGATATTTAAAGTATGACAAATAAAATCCAAGGTTTTCATTTGCCCTCAATATATGGGGAAACAAAATCCCAACCAATCCATGTGTTTTTATTTGTAACAGATTTTATTTTCACACCTCTCAAGTGTATGTAAAGCAATTTTACATTTTTACCATCGAACAAATTTATTAAAGTCTATATTATCTAAAACAAATATTTCATCTCCTAATCTTATCTTAAGTAATAAAATAGATAATTATATTTTATAAATTTATATAACTTACAATGATATAATTGTGTGGATAATAAATATTAACGTGGTATGAAAATATTAAAATATATCAAGAAATCTTAACTAACTATCATATATATTATCCAATAAAATTGTTATTTATAAAATATAAAAAAACCTTGTATGATTATTTGTTAGTTGAAATTAGAATATTTTTTTATTTATATTCTATTATATTAGAACTTTTTTTAACCACATTGGCTTATATATAAATTAAAAAACTAATATATGCAATATTTAAATTTAAAATTTTTATATATAATATATTTTTCATAAATTTTTCAGGTTTTAAGAAAATAATATATTTGGTAATCATTTGAAAAAAATATTTTATCTATTTATAATATTATTATCTTTTAACATTATAAATTGGGACATATACAAACAGTTTCACATATGTGAGACAAACAATTACTAATAAAAACATATGTGTAAATGATAACACAACATGAAAACAGGCAAACATATGCAAATAATGTACAAAGTTTTTTTGCACGTGCAATGTAAAATTTGCCTGTGCAAAAAAACACGTACAAATAATCACTGCATCCAAACGTGCCTTAAAATATGTCAAGAAATCTTAACTAATTATCATATATATTATCTAACAAAATTGTTATTTATAAAATATAAAAAAACCTTATAGGATTATTTGTCAGTTGAAATTAGATTATTTTTTATTTATATTCTATTATATTAGAACTTTTTTTAACCACATTGACTTATATAATATATTTTTCATAAATTTTTTGGGTTTTACAAAAATAATATATTCGATAATCATTTGAAAAAAATATTTTATCTATTTATAATATTATTATCTTTTAACATAATAAATTGGCACATATACAACCAGTTTCACATATGTGAGACAAACAATTACTAATAAGAACATATGTGTAAATGATAACACAATATGAAAACAGACAAACATGTGCAAACAATGTACAAAGTTTCATTGCACGTACAATGTAAAATTTGCTTGTGCAAAAAAACATGTACAAATAATCACTGCATCCAAACGTGCCCTAAGTTTCTAAAAAGTGAGCAATTAATGTGGATTAACTAGTGCCCCGAGTTAGCAAAACCCATTATTTTTTACTTAAATTAGATAAGAATTATTGAATATTCATGACATGTAAGTTTCTGACTGAACTGAAAAAGTTGTTGGTAAGACAGATTGAATTCAAATTAGATAAGAACTAATGCATGTTTTGTTGGAGTATATTATGCAACAACCTAAATATAAAAAATTAAATGTTAGAAAAAGATAAAAATTAAATTAAGAATTCCGCAAATCCAAATAGTAAAATATTTAAGATATGTAAATATTTTTTTGGTTAAGATAATTCTAAATCTTGTATATCATTGATTAATTTTTAACATTTCAAAATTTAAATATATATATATATATATTTGTAATCAATCAATTATTTAAAAGATAAAAAAGGAAATGAAAACATTGGGTCAGAATATTTTTAATAAGTAAAGCAATAGGTAATAAATTTATATATATTAGTTTAAAATATATTAAATAGATATATATGGATCATAATCCATGTATATATCAAGTAGTTATCCATTATATATTTTAAAATTTTAAAATTTAAATTAATAGATATATTAGTAAACAATCAACTATTTAAAGTATAATGAGGGAAATGAAAATATTTATAATACATATATATATATATATCATGTAATTATCAATTATATATTTTAGAATTTAAATTAATAGATATATTAATAATTAATCAAATGTTTAAACGATAATAAGGGAAATGAAAATACTTATATTCCATCTATATCCATTATATAGTTATCAATTATATATTTTAAAATTTTAAAATTTAAATTAATAAATACATTCGTAACTAATCACATGTTTAAAGGATATAAAAGAAATGAAAATACTGTATCATAATAAAAGTCAAATAAGTAAAAGATAAAAAAATAAACCCAATCAAGTGGACGGTGATGACGGTACGCCTTATCATCCAATGAGAGTCCACCAAATGTCCGGTTCAGAATAAAAGACACGGATATCGAGATGTAGTTTGTCCAATCCCAATGAACGGACCCCACCAAATCACGTGGTGTGCTGTCTCTGACTGGTGGACTGGGACGTGCCACGTGGCACGTACTTTGTTATTCTGTCGAACCTCACCGCACGTGTGTATCATGGTCCCGTTAACGTGCGTGGCATGCAAAATATCATATATCTAGTCTTTTATTTTACACTTCAAAAGCCTAATTATTTTTTTCTCTATTATCATTTGAAATGACCAACAAATTAACCCATTTTATATCTACAAATTATCACAAAACTACTCTATAGAAATCCTAAAAAATGTCAAAACATGTTAAAAAAGAAATAAGATCAATCCACACGATATGAGATCTGAAGAGGGGAAGATGAGATCGATGAGAGAGTTGGGCTGAGAAAAAAATGTTTTTTGTTGACAAGAGCTGTTTGGTCTTTTTTTTCTTTTTTTTAAAAATGGTAGTTTGCACTATCAAGCCGCCCACATGGTAGCAAAAAAAATATGGAGCCCTTCCATAGGTAGGCCTTTGGACCCTTGTTTTTTTAATTTTCAATCCTCTGAGTTAGGGAATGAGCCCCATAAAGAGGCGTTTAGAGATGTTATGAAGGTCATTACAAACTTTTCTCACTTATTCTCAACTCTCTTATTCAGACATCGACACCATCTGTTTTAATTTAAGATTGGAATAGATATGCCCCTAATTTCTCAAAAAAAATGAAACTTTTAGCTTTCTCTTCTGTTCAAGAAAAAAGAGTAGGTATTTTAAAATTAAATTGTTACAAGAGAGCGTCTTGAGAATTTCTTAATAGGTTTAGATCCCATATTTCCGAAATTGATTTATTTAAAATATCAATGTTTCATGACCGTGACAAAATAGAACATAGTTTATTAAATTTTATTAATTTTTTTATAAATGTTATCCCTAATAAGCGAATGAAGAACTCATTCAATCTTCAAGAATTTTAAAAATCACATAGAAAGAAAACAAATGAAATTTAAACTGAAGAAATCATTATAAATTATGTTATCAATCAATCATTAAACTATGAGTCTTAAGTGTTAAAAATCCGCCGTAGTTGGTAGATTTCTATTACCCAAAAATTATGTGTTACTAAAAAATGTATGCAAGTAGAATTCTTGAAAATAATAAATGATAATTTACACCCAAAAATCAGGGACTTGAACTGAAACCACAAGTTTACTAGGACCTAAGAACAAGTGAAAAGAATTGAAGTACTTCCCTCCAAATTAAAAAAAAAAAACACAAGGGACCTAAAACAAAAAAAACCCCAAATATAATAAAAACAAGGGGCAATATGGTCCAAAAGACTCTATTCCTATTATTGACTGAGATTTTTATTTGTTGCGAGGGCCGCATATAAATAGCTCCAAAACTATTAATTCAACAAATCAAAGAAACAGTGAAGTCACACAGAGAGAGTGAAGCGAGTCTTCAATGAAAAAATAATAAGATCTTTTGACTCTTCAATTGCAGCAACAACATAATCATATTTAGGAGGAAGGCATCTCAATACTTTTTCAACAACAGTTTGATTAGTCAAAATTTCACCAAAAGAGCGTATTTGATTGACTATCGGACTAACACAATAGAAAAACACTTGTATTGTTTCAGAAATTTTCATAACAAGATTTTCAAAATTGCGACGTTAAGTTTGTAATTTTACCGTGATTACCTTCTTTGACCCCTGAAATGCTTCCTTCAATATGTCCCATGTCTCCTTTGATTTTTTCGCTGCTGAAATGCATGAAAAAATAGATTCATCCAAGGCTAATTGGATGTAGCAGAGAGCATTTGCATATTTCTTTTTGTTATCTCGTAGTTCTGTTCTCTGAGCAACAGACAATCGTACACCCTCTGCATTCTCATAATCTGTAAATCTATTCTCAATTAAATCCCACATATCAGTGGAAATAAATAAACTCCTCATTTTTACGCTCTAAGATTCATAATTTTCACCTTTGAATAATGGAACCATTTGTTGAGAAGTATTTAGAGATCCCATGTTAACTCTCATGATCAAACCTTGATGGAATTCTTTGACTCCTTCTTGAACCACGGCTCTGATACCAATCTTTAAGGCGTTTGAGCCCGAGTCCACCCTCCTCTTTTGGATGACAAACTTGGGCCCATTTGACAGCATGTTGTTTGGAGACATTACCATCTCCTGCCCAAAGGTACTTTCTGAGTAAATGCTCAATTACCTTTATTGTTTTTTTTGGAAGAGAGAAGCCAGCTGACCAATAGTGACTAAAACTTTGAAGCACCAAGCTAATCAATTCTAAACAACCAGCTTTGGATAATAGAAGACTAGTCCAAGATTGAATTTTCCTCTGAATTTTATTAATCAATGGTAGGCACATGCAATGAGATAGAGAATTTGAAGTGAGTGGCAGTCCAAGGTGTTTGACTGGAAGGTTGCAAAGAGGAATTTCCAAAATTCTTGACATAGCATCACCATTCAAGGAGGAGAAGAGCTGACTTTTTAGAGGGTTAAGATGCAAGCCACACAAAGCAGAGAATGTTTGTAGCAATTCTTTGATTCCATGGGCCGAGGAGAGTGAACCATCAGTGAAGATAATAAGATCGTCAGCGAAGCAGAGATGGGAGACATTCAACTCATATTTGAGGAAAGGACCCACACGTCCATGAGCAATGGCATCCTCTATTATGGTAGAGAGGGCCTGCATTGTTAATACAAAAAGAAGAGGAGACAAAGGATCTCCCTGCCGAAGACCACATTGGGCTTTGAAGAAGCCGTGGGGGCTTCCATTGATTAAAACAGAGAAAGAGGGTGTTGAACACATTGAAGAACTAAATGAATCCAATATGGAGGGAAATTCATACCTCGCATGACTTCTTCCAAAAAACCCATCGAACACTGTCGAATGTTTTCCGAAGATCAACCTTGATGCAGGCACGCCCTTTAGCATTGGGGGAGTTCATTGCTCTTATCAATTCATGAGCAAGAAGGGTACTATGCACTATATGTCTTCCTCTGACAAAGGCCGATTGATTTGGACTAATGAGCTTTGGAAGAACAGCTTGCAAACGATCAGTCATGATTTTAGTGATGGTTTTATATATCACATTGCATGATGAAATAGGCCTGAAGTTATCAAAAGATCCAGCATGCTTGACTTTAGGAATAAGAGAGATGAAAGTGTGGTTCATCTGCTTTAGAAGATATCCTTTGCTGAAAAAGGAACCAACAGCTTCAGTAAATTCCTTCTTCACAACTTGCCAATAGACTTGAAAAAAGTGAGCTGAAAACCCATCTGGGCCTGGGCTGCTCTGGGCCTTCAAAGAGAAGAGGGACTTCTTTATTTCCGTATCAGTGACAGGGGCACAAAGAGCCTCTCTTTCTAGGTCAGTAAGAGAAGAGAAATTGTTTAACTGAGGGATAGGGTGGTTCCCTTTTGTATTCAAGAGCTTTTTGTAATAGTGAACAGCAAAGTCTTGAATGACTTTAGGGTCTTCAGAAGAAACTCCCTCAGATAATTGAACCCTTCGGATAGTACTTTTGGCAATGCGAGCTTTGGTGGCAGAGTAAAAAAATTTTGAGTTTCGATCCCCATCAGAAAGCCATAATTGACGAGATTTTTGCCTCAAAAATGATTCTTCTTTCTTTAACATAAGAATGTAGTGTTCCTTTGCTTCCCTTTCTTGATCAAGAAGAAAATGATTTGTGGGATCATTAAACATTTTTTCTTGTAGACCCTCTAGTCTCTGTCTGCAGCAAAGAAGTGTTGACTGAATGAGGCCAAATACTCCCTATTCCAGTCCTTTAAGATAATTTTGAGGTGCTGAAGCTTTTTGACAAGAATAAACATAGGAGAGCCTCTAAAAACAGTCCTCCATGCCTTATGGATCACTTCAGAGAAACCAGGATGGAGCTCCCAAGCCAAAAAGTATTTAAAAGGATGGGTGCCTGAAGAGATTGATGGATGAATGATTACGTGAAGAGGAGAGTGGTCATATAATCCCACTGGATGGTATTGAACATTGCTATTAGCATTGACAAGAAGCCACGAGAGGTTGACAAGGATTCTGTCCAGTTTGCAATAAATCCGCCTCTCTTGGTTGTTGCTCCAAGAAAACTGAGATCCCATGGCACGAAGGTCTTGAAGATTGCATTAAGCAATACAGTTATTGAATTTTCCCATCCTTCTTGAGTGAAGAAGATTACTGCATATCTTCTCATGACTATACCGTATCTCATTAAAATCTCCTCCCACAATCCACTGATTCTGAGCAATGCTAGTCGACAGACCACATAATTCACGCCAAAGGAGAGATCTCTCAGTAGCCAGAGAAGAAGCATAAACGGCAGTCAAAAGAAAGCTTTGTTGATTGGAAATAGGGGAGACTTTACAATGTACAAATTGTGTGGAGGATTCAAGAATCTCAACGTGAACTACAGAAGGCTGCCAAAGGACCCAAATTCTTCCCCCTTGATGGGGATTTAGAAGATTAAAATGCGGCAGAATATATGATCTAATTCTATCAGCATTCATAGAATGAACTTTGGTTTCAACTAGGCAAACAATTGGAGAGAGAATTTTTGACAAAAACTTCTTAACGTCAAGCTGTTTCTCATGGCTATTAAGACCTCTTATATTCCAAAAAGACAGTTCATCAAAACAGATAAAAAGGTGGAGATGGCCTAGGCCTGATCAGAGATGCTCTCCTTCAAAAGAGCTCCTCTAGATGCTGTCTTATTTTTCTTTAGGGCTACTTTTATAGAAGGATTTGTTTTTGGTAGCTGTGGTGAGAGACCTTCAGATTTCTTTTTGTACTTGTTTTTCTTTGCATTGCCTTGCTTTTTGTGGTTACCCTTGCTTGGAGACCTCTGTTCTGTCTCTTCAGAAAAGAGGAGGACTTCAATCGGAAGATCTACCTTTGAGGATAAGCCCTCACCGTGTGACTGTGGGGATTCAAACAAGAATGATGGGGGGAATATCTCAGGCTCCGAAGAGTCTGCATTAGGAACTTGCTCTTGTGAATTGGGTTGTATCACCTTAGGTTGAAATTGCTCCTCGTTTGCTATGGTGGAAGGAAGACCCTGTGGTTGTGATTCATTTGGTTCTTTAACAATGTTTTGCACACTCTGATTTGTTACTGAGGCAATGGACTTTGGTTGGCTGGGAACTGCTGGTCTTTCTACAGGATGTGGTTGACTGTTTGAGACTTGCTGAGTTTGGCGTTGGTTGGGGTCAATGATTTGACTATTTGTTGCTGGGGGCACCATAACTATTTCTTCACAGTTGGGCTTTGAAGCTCCACTTTGTTCCACCATGGAAACAATGTCCTCCTCTCCCGATGTAGGGAGGTGTTGGAGGATTGAAAATTGATTAGTGGAGGAAGTAGAAGCTTTGTTTTCCTGTCCGCCATGAATTGTCTTTGTGGCCTGTCTAGCTGAAGATGGACCTGATTTTATTGCATCTGACATAAGCTTTTCAATGGTAATAGTGGGAGATTTTTGCTTCTCTTGCCATTGTAGAACTTGCTTTTCTTTCCCCTTTTTCACTGATTCATTGACTGATGTCTTTTCCCCCCTTTGCTTATCAGTGGGTTTCTTTGTGGTGGGCTTCATTATACAACATGCCTCATCGTGTCCAAAAGTATGGAAAAATTTGCAGGCAATGGGTTTCCAATCATAATCTACTTTGAAGGATTCACGAGCTCCCGGAGCTGTATCAACAAGGATGGAGTCTGGAAGGACCGTTGAGGCAAGAACTTCAACACATATTCGAGCATATGATGCTCTGCTACAACGTAAAGTTGCTGAATCTGCACATAGAGGGATGCCAAAGATACTTCCGATACGACTGAGGCAATCTTCCTCCCATAGATGGAGAGGAAGGCTTGGAAATCTGATCCAAATAGGGATACTACTCAATCGTTCCTGTTCCATGCGAACATTTGGGGACCATTTTCGGAGGATGAAAGGGCGGTGGTCCATTGTCCACGGCCCTCCTTCTAAAACATAATTTAAATCCTCTTCAAGGGCAAATTTTACCGTAAAAAATCCATTTCCATGAAGAAGAAGTTTCATTTCCCCTTTAGGTTTCCACAGTTTATGCAGAAATTGAAGGAATGTTGTGAAAATGGGAAGTTTACCAATTATGTAGCCAACAATGCACGATCCCAATGATGGATGTTCTTTGCGTAAGCCTCTGGTTGGAGGGATGCCACATTGGATTCCCCGTCAATGGTTGGTGCTACAAAACGCAGAGATCCCACCTTTGGAAAAGGACTCTCTCTTTGAAAAAGAGAGCTCCAGCTAATGATATGTTGAGTAGATGATGGAGGAGGTATAAAAACCATCTTCCTCTGTTTTTTTGGCTGGTGGGTTACGTGGGCAGAGGGCCCAAAGGAGGGGGGAATAGAGGTGGGTGCAGAAGACCTAGCTGGTGCAGGAGACAGAGCATTTTGTGTGGTGGAAGGCTGAGACGAAGGGGACAGGGAAGAGAGCGGCAGGGGGGCAGAAGGGGTGACAATCGGAGAAGAAGAGGTGGGGGGGGGGGGGGGAGGGAGAGGAACTCAGAGAAGCACCAGAAGATTTCATCTGAAAAGCCCTAAAAATGCTATCAATGGTGACCCCCCTAGGAGGCAGAGGAGATTTAATCCAAGCGGACTCTTCAGAGGGTGAACCATCAGGCAGAGGAAGAGAAGATGCAGACAGAACCGCCGCTGGCCCCGCCGCCGCAGCCGCCGATCCCGCCATCGGGGACGGGAGCACTGAAGACCGCCAAAGTTTACACTCGCGAGCGCCAAAGTTTCTACGGAGCTTATAAGGTCACTTAATCATGCATATAAATTTGTAATAAAACTTTATAAAGTTGACCATAAAAAAGGATGCACATAGTATGAAAAAATAAAATATCATAACATTGAACCCAATGAATTGACTGTATATACAAAAAAATTACTTAGGAATGAATAATGAAGAGTATCTGCATCAGATGAATTGGTTATATATCGCAGTCATTAAATTAAAACAATATCATATCATTGTTGAGGTCCACCTATTCTACTATCTGAAGAAAACAATGAGACAAGGATGGAATTTCAAGAATTGCGAAGGATGACATTACATTACAGGTAATATTACATTACAGGTACTATAGATATAGATAGTGCTTGCTATACATATACATAGAATAACAACAAATTGGCAACACAAAGCGACATGTGATACAAATTAAATATGGTGGCCACCCTAATGGCCATTGATCCTAAAAGCCACCACCGCCGCCGCCGCCACCGCCGCCGCCGCTGATGCCCATGCCGATGCCGCCGCCGCCGCTGATGCCCATGTCGATGCTGATGCCGTGGTCGCCACCTATATGGTGGCCGCCATGGTGGCCTGCGCCTCCATGGTGGCGGACACCTCCGTGGTGGCCGCCACCACCATCATGGCCATCCTCGCGGCGGCGCCAATGTCGCTTGGCACAGGCGAAAACGATCATTAATACCATCGAAACCAAGGCGAATATTATCATACCTAGCAAGAACCTGTCCATTTTTTTTTTTGTTGGGTTGCCTATTGAGGTTTATATGTATGGTTTTTTTTTTTTTAAGACCACCTTAGCTTCATTTATAAACGCCACTATAGCTTTAAGACTTTCTCATAGGAAAAGCATTGCCTATTACACGTTTTCTTGGAATATGAGGGCTTTAGACTTCCACTTCATTATGATGGACTACGTTTCATTTCTGTCTTCAGTTGGTATTTGTGAGCGAAGTTCTCAAGGGGTTGAATTTTTCTAAGCCATGATTTTTTGATAAAAAAAAAGTACTATGTGAAATCGAAATGGAGGAATAATATTACTATTTTTGTTCAATAAGATATCAAAGTGGATGATTGACTCATTCTATATTGTTGACATAGATTCTTATTTCTCAATGATATCTCACGATTGAGACTATTGACGGATTCAATGATATCCCATGATTGAGACAATTGGCGGACATCTCATATATATTTTATGTGATTGGGATATTCGATTAATAGGTTGTTCAATTTAATTTATTAATTGCTTAGTTCAATTATGAGGTTCTCATTACCTGAGTTTAATAGTCTTTTAATTTTTAATGTAGAAGTTATCTATTTCAATTTCAAGCTATATACAAAGTTTGTTTTGTTTAGTTTAATTTCTGAGTTTGTCGCATGAATTCAGTTTGGTTTAATATAATACTCTTTCATTTTTAATGTTATTTAGTTCAATTTTTTGTTAGATACAAATTTATTTTGTAGTCTGTTTGTTTAGTTCAATTTGTGAATGACTCAATTCAAAAGTTATTTAGCTCAATTCATATATTGTTTAATTTTTTTCAAATATTATATGTTTAATACATTAGTTGTTTACATGTTAATATGTTATTGGAGATTGATCAATTTTGACTTGATCCTGTTCAATTTGGATCTAGTTTATATTTATATTTTTGAGTGTTTTAAAGAATGAAAAAACAACGGGATTTAATTCTTCATTTCTCAAATTTGTAGGAATAATTTTCAAAATAATGTGGTAGTTTCACCACCCATTGATGCAACAAAGGAATAATACACCCATTGAATGTATAACGTGACATGTCTATTCTCTAATTGGCTCTAATGGTAAAGAATGTTGATAGAATGGATTTGAATTTGAATTCTATATAAAATGCAAAATAGTTGGAGGAGCCCATTGAATTTGTATAGGATACTTTTAGAGATGTCTGAGGTGTTAAGATTGCATGCATGATTAGGAACTCTTGACACATGTACCTGGAGTTCAATGACAAAAAAATTTGGAACAGTGAATTCTACGCTGATTTGATTCATTTTGTAGTCCTACGAGTGTTAATAATTTCAAATTAAAAACATCTTGATTTTTGCACGTTGAAGGTTTTTTGTGTGGGAATTAAATGTGAAAGGCATTATAAAAAGAGTGTCGATACACTCAGTCCATTTTATAACCCATTTTGTTGCCCTAAACACTATGATAACATAGCATATACTGTATCATCACAGCATATGAAGTTTTATCAATCATAGTGTATAGATTAGATTTTTTATTTTTATTTTTTCAAAGTGAAAAAAATATATTATTGTATCTTTGTATATACTTCATTTTATATAACAACATGTACTTCAATTAAAGAGTATATGATTTTTTTTTTAAAAAAAGAAAAAACGTTGTGAACTGCAAATAAGGTTGTAATGGACAAGGGCAGAGTCAGGATTTAGAACAAGGGGAGGCCGATGACCATACAACATACTTGAAAGTTTTTTTATAACAAAATATAAATATAATAATTTAAGACAAACTACAAAAATTCAAGTCATTCATTAATAATTCAATGCATTGATGAAGATCTCATAGATATTTTGAATAATAGTCACTAATATTTTTGATAGAATTTGGATAATAATTCTATCCAATTAAAATAAATAAATAAATCTCAACAAAAACATTTATCAAAACATAAACCTCGTTAATGTGAATATATGCTATAATGATTTTCGATTAATATATATAAAACTAAAATTAGGACTGAAAAGTAAAACAACTACAAAAATTTTAAAAAATTGAAGATAAACTTAATATTTTCAAATCTCCTAATTCAATTAATAATAAATCAAATCCACGAATAGCAAATAAACACAGATCAAATACAAAGAAAAAAAACAAAAGCAGGTATTCAAAGTCTGTATCTATTCATTGCGATAATAAGACAACCATAGATAAAGTCAAACAGTCTAAGGACAAACCTGGGAAGAGGTTCATGAGACTTAGGTTTCAAAATGATCTCTTACTAGCATATCCCTTACTAAAGGACTAGCGAAGAGGCTAGTCTTACCAGCATCAAGAGGGATAGGGCTGAAGCTAAGGGTCATCATCAGGCCCGAGGCTCGAAAGCCCTCCCGCCCGGCCCGGGCCCGTTTTCAGGGCGGGCCGGGCTTGGGCCTGGTTCTAGGGCCCGGGTCCGGCCCGTAGGCCCGCCCGCGGGCCCGGCCCGTAGGCCCATGAAGGGTGATCTAATGAACTAGTAGCATGTGATTTTTATTTGAATTCTGGTTGAGTTATACAAATTATTAATATTTATGTAGGTGTCAACCTAGTTAGGTACATGTAATTATTCATTTTTGTAAGTAATTAATTCATTTAATATTTTTATTTTGTAAATTCACATATTATTTTTAATAAAATAAAATATTAACATGTAAACAATTGCATGTGATTTTTATAAAATATTAAGTAATTTATTTAGTAGCCCGTAGGCCCGCCCGCGGGCCCGGCCCGTAGGCCCATGAAGGGTGATCTAATGAACTAGTAGCATGTGATTTTTATTTTAATAACCTAGTTAGGTACATGTAATCCAGTCCTATTTGGATCTAGTTTTTATTTATATTTTTGAGTGTTTTAAAGAATGAAAAAACAACGGGCTTTAATTCTTCATTTCTCAAACTTGTAGGAATAATTTTCAAAATAATGTGGTAGTTTCACCACCCATCGATGCAACAAAGGAATAATACACCCATTGAATGTATGACGTGACATGTCTATTCTCTAATTGGCTCTAATGGTAAAGAATGTTGATAGAATGGATTTGAATTTGAATTCTATATAAAATGCAAAATAGTTGGAGGATCCCATTGAATTTGTATAGGATATTTTTAGAGATGTCTGAGGTGTTAAGATTTCATGCATGATTAGGAACTCTTGACACATGTACCTGGAGTTCAATGACAAAAAAATTTGGAAGAGTGAATTCTATGCTGATTTGATTCATTTTGTAGTCCTATGGGTGTTAATAATTTCAAATTAAAAAAATCTTGATTTTTGCACGTTGACGGGTTTTTTTTTGTGGGAATTAAATGTGTAAGGCATTATAAAAAGAGTGCCGATATACTCAGTCCATTTTATAACTCATTATGCTGCCCTAAATACTATTATAGCATAGAATATACTGTGTCATCACAACATAAGAAGTTTTATCAATCATAGTGTATAGATTAGATTTTTATTTTTATTTTTTCAAAGTGAAAAAAATATATTATTGTATCTTTGTATATACTTCATTTTATATAACAACATGTACTTCAATTAGAGAGTATATGATTTTTTTTTAAAAAAAGAAAAAATGTTGTGAACTGCAAATAAGGTTTCAATGGACAGGGCAGACCCAGGATTTAGAACAAGGGGAGGCCGATGACCATACAACATACTTGAAAGTTTTTTTATAACAAAATATAAATATGATAATTTAAGACAAAATAAAAAATTCAAGTCATTCATTAATAATTCAAGGCATTGATGAAGATCTCATAGATATTTTGAATAATAGTCACAATTATTTTTGATAGAATTTGGATAATAATTCTATCCAAATAAAATAAATAAATAAATCTCAACAAAAACATTTATCAAAACATATACCTCGTTAATGTGAATATATGCTCTAATGATTTTCGATTAACATATATAAAACTAAAATTAGGACTGAAAAGAAAAAAAATACAAATATTTTAAACAATTGAAGATGAACTTAATATTTTCAAATCTCCTAATTCAATTAATAATAAATCAAATCCACCAACAGCAAATAAACACAGATCAAATACAAAGAAAAAAAACAAAAGCAGGTATTCAAAGTATGCATCATTCAAAAAAGATATTAAACATAATTAAATACAAGACCGCTGGGGGTTTTGAGTCACCGTAAATTATAAGATTTAGTGACATATTGAACCCTCTATTCTTCATAGTATCCCCAATTTAAACATTGTATTCTTTTTTAGTCCCCAGAACTAATAAGAAACCCAAACAATTTTGTGATATGTTCTTTCAGCGTAAGTTTGTCATCTGAAAAACTCCGAATCCATATTAATTAGAATTATCCAATATTTGAAGATCCTAATGCGAATATGGATATAAAAATATATTCATATCCGACATATATTATAAAAATATATATATTTGTATTATATATTGTTCATTTTTTGTTATCTTATCTGATTAATGACAATTGCGATTTATTATTGTAGGAGCCAAAATCTGTCACACCTTATGATCCGTTTAAAAGGCTATACCGCTCCGGCCCATCACTTTCTGTCATAAAACACCACCACCTCAAGTCGGGCCAATAAACAGTCTGGTCGGATGCCCGACCAGATTTGAGTGAATGGGGGCATAGCTTCTGTCCGACTTGAATAAAAAACACGAAGTCCGTGTCGACGAAATATATATTAGGAATTCCGAGGAATATTCCCTGACACAATGGCCGTAACAAACTGTCAAAAAGTAGATCTCATGTGCCGACCGATCCAAGAGCCACGTGGAAGACTCCATCCCATGATATGCTCACACCTCCATAGCAATAGACACACCCCTTCCCACTATAAATAGGAGGGTACCCCCTTCACATAGGGGGAGAGAATAGAGAGGGAGAGGGGGAGAGAATAGAGAGGGAGAGGGGGAGAGAGACTTCTTCTTCTTCCCCAAAGCAAAGAGAACCCTAGACCCAAGCTTTAAATCCCATTTTCAGAGAGATTGTGCATCATCGTTGGAGGTTCTCCCAAAAAAGGAACTACGTGTGGCTTGATGTAATGCCCCCGGACCCATGACTCCGTTTTGAAGCGCGAAGTCCGGTTGCGTTACCATAGTTCCTCGAATCTCAGAGTTCTATTATTTTTTTCTTTCCTTTATCCAGATATATTATAAAATAATGCTAAAATAAACTTCATTCTTGAGAATAATAAATCATCAAAGATTCTACAATACTCCTAATTTGATCTGGATATAACTTATACAATAAAAAAAATATACAACTTGATACAAAATGGTTACTAGGACGATGGGCCAACTACATGCCAAAGAAATTATCAACACCTTCTACATGAGTCTAGTGCTTCGAAAATCATTATACGAGCTTCAACCTCCAATGCCTTAACGAGATTGACGACCACCAACAACTAATCTGAAAGGTTGGGAAAATGAGGGGTGAGCAACCACACGCTCAGTGAATGGACCTATAGCGTCCCGTTAGTACATTTATAATCAAAATATAATAGTCATAAAATGTCCACGCAGACTTATAATATACTAAAAGAGAAAATATATAAAAGGCCACCTAGACATGCAATAATATGTATATATATATAAACACACACAATCCTATCCAACATGATGCATGCAACACCACGAACACGCATGTCCGTCTTCGCAGCACCTAGCTCGCGGGGCCTTCCACAGGCATGGCCACGTAGACATAGCCACAAAGACTTGGGTCCTACGTTCTCGGACCTGGCCACGTAGACGTACGCCCACCTAGACGTTGGCCACCAAGACCGAGCCACTTAGACGATGTAATACATGCATGATCAACTATTCGTTCCAAAACATATGCATGCGATAAAATATGGTCTCCAAATATATAAGTTATATATGTAAAACAACGCATAAAAATCATGACGACATGTTCAAGTACTCCATACCCCAAATAACAATTATATATTTTAAAGTAACCATGATACAGAATGATATAACATAGAGATAGTTTCAAAAACTATATATGAGACTAGACCCACTCACCTCCAGTCCACGCAATACAAATTGATACATGTGCATGAACGCTACACACTCGCACATTGATAACCTAGCATAACAATTATACAATAATAGATCAGAAACAATCAATCACGATCCAAACAACTGACAACCAACTTATAACAACACTATGCCCAATAATCCCAAAAGCCCATATTTTATAAACCTACAATCAACAACTCACTTCAAAGTCCTAATGAAAATCTCAACTTCGAATAAATATTAGAATACTCATATACTCACAACGATCCGATCCGATAATCAATATACATTTATTCCATAAGACTCATATGATCGATCAATCATCGAATAAATATTTGGACAAATCCAATAAGGCTCAACTATAATTCCATGATCGAGTAACTCAAAACCAATCAATTTACATCCAAATAACAATAATATCCAATTAATATTCATTGATCCCACTAAACCAAATTATCAATTTAAGATTCTATTTAAGTTCTCAAGATCAATAAAATCATCAAACTCACAATCAATTTATACTTCATTAACATCAATTTGGGATCTTCTAAATCTCTAAATTTCATCAAACTTGGTCATCAAGCTAAATATTCAAATTCCAATAAACTGCACAGAAATCTTTCAAAAATTATAACTTCCTACCCATAACTCCGAATTGGACGATTCATGATTCGTTGGAAAGCTCTTTTCAAAACTTATTTCTGTTTGTCAAATACATTTTTCCCAGAAAGGACTCTATCATAGTAAAAAACACGATTTACTTTCAAGCATAAAATCAACCTGAAAATAGCCATTAAATCCCAAAAACTAATAAATCTAATTTGATCTTAAGAATTTCTTTGAGATCCATTAAAATCAAATCAAATAATCATCAAATTAAATCAATCAAACTCTAACCCTAATCCATCAAACTTCTTCCCCAAACAACTAATCGACACATTCATATCCTAACAAGAAAATAAATTGAAACCCTAAATAACAAAAATCAATAGAAGCATGATTTCTCACCTTAGATCCGGTTACACCACCCACCATCTCCATCTAGGGTTAGGTCATCACCACCCTTCACACCTTTTGAAATTTGGATGAAAACCCTAACCCAAACATTTATTTAAAGGGGTTTACCAAAATTACAAAATGACCCCTGAAGTATTCCTGGTTTACAATGGGGTTCCTATCCAATTTACAAACAGATCCCTATCCGATTTACAAATAGATCCCTAAAGGCTATTAAAGGTATTCTGGATTCGCAACTAGATCCCTGAGCCAAATAACTTAACACAAAATCCTTAAAAACCTAACTTCCCGAACTCCGAATCTCACCAAATTTCAACCAAAGTATCTTGACACTATAAGGATCGACAGAAAATATAAAATAATTATTTCAAAATCATTTTATAATTATCATAATTATAAATCAAATTGGACCCATTTGGGCCCACCGCCAAATCTGAAAAAAGAACGAAATAAAAATCAAATTTAAAATTTCCATTATATATTTAAAATAAATATATAAGGCTAAAAATACCGAAACGTTACATTCTTCTCCCTTTAAAGGAATTTAGTCCTCTAAATTCAAGTGAGAAACACAAAATCGAAGACATACAACATCCAATAGTAACAAAACAATCATTCATCATACATTCAAACAATAAAAGTATGAATCAGCTAATGAATCTGACACATACCTAACAATCACAACAAATACAACAATAATATAAGAATCCATCTTATACGCCACAAACAATCAAACAAACAAGTGTATAAGTAAAACCACCAATGCTCCGCATTGAAATTCTAACTTATACCGAAACAAACAACATACCATGACAACACAACACAACAAAACAATCATATAAGCTTGGTCCACAATGCTTCCGCTGCGCCACTCTGATATACAGTGACCCAAACCACAAGTGGATTAACTTATACAACACAGACAAAAACAACAAGACATTTACAAATCACAATCATTACTGTATAGGTCAAACCCACCTACACCCCACACTATAGGTGTTTTAACTTATACAATATAAACAAGAACAACAATGCATATAATTTACAGACAATCATTTGTATAAGTCAAGCATACCTATGTCCCATTCCACAGGTAGTCCAAACTTATACCATACAACAATAACAAACATACAAATCAAGGCAAATTATTTTACATCCAGATTGTACAAGTTAGGTCCATTTACGTCCCATACCATAAATGATCCAACTTATACAACACAAAAGGGGCATTATGACGCTAATGACACTAATGACATTCCTAACATTAGGAATAAAAATTTACTTACCACAATGCACATTCACAAATTAAATGTGCCCTTCACATCGACATAAAAAATGAATAATATTCTCGAAGTCGCAAACAGTTAGCCACGTGAAACATTGAGTACAAATCTCAACCACTTTGGTGCGCCTTCTAATGTGCGCTTGATCCACCCAAATTACGCTATAGCAAAAATCAATGGTTAGAATGCAAACCTTATATGCAATGCATCTCAACACGCCTTAAGCCTATCCTAGGCTTTAAATTAATTTCTCCTAAAGGCCTTCTTAAGCTCCGATAAAACAATTAAACATAAAAGATCACCTTAAGCTCCATAATCAACACTATAAGGTAACAAAAATAGCCCAATCAAATTTTTTTTTCCTTTTTCTTCAATAGGGCAGTCAAACTTAACCCCTTAGGTTATTCGAGCTTATACCCTAAACTCAACTGGTCAACTAAATTGGCCATAACCTACAGTCCGAGAGTTGAACCTACGCTCTGATACCACTCTGTATCAGAGCCAAATAAAAATATATCTACTCCATAACTCCATAGGATAATTAAGCTTACGCTTAGAGGGAATCATAAATCTAAGCTCTAAGTCAACTAATATATCCATAATCTACAGTCTGAGGGTTGAACCTATGCTCTGATACCACTCTGTAATGCCCCCGGACCCACGACTCCGTTTTGAAGCGTGAAGTTCGGTTGCGTTACCATAGTTCCTCGAATCTCAGAGTTCTATTATTTTTTTCTTTCCTTTATCCAGATATATTATAAAATAATGCTAAAATAAATTTCATTCTTGAGAATAATAAATCATCAAAGATTCTACAATACTCCCAATTTGATCTGGATATAACTTATACAATAAAAAAATATACAACTTGATACAAAATGGTTACTAGGACGATGGGCCAAGTACATGCCAAAGAAATTATCAACACCTTCTACATGAGTCTAGTGCTTCGAAAATCATTATTCGAGCTTCAACCTCCAATGTCTTAACGAGATTGACGACCACCAACAACTAATTTGAAAGGTTGGGAAAATGAGGGGTGAGCAACCACACGCTCAGTGAATGGACCTATAGCGTCCCGTTAGTACATTTATAATCAAAATATAATAGTCATAAAATGTCCACGCAGACATATAATATACTAAAAGAGAAAATATATAAAAGGCCACCTAGACATGCAATAATATGTATATATATATAAACACACACAATCCTATCCAACATGATGCATGCAACACCATGAACATGCATGTCCGTCTTCGTAGCACCTAGCTCGCGGGGCCTTCCACAGGCATGGCCACGTAGACATAGCCACAAAGCCTTGGGTCCTACGTTCTCGGACCTGGCCACGTATGTAGATACCCCAATTTTGACTGTCCAGAGAGACAGAAATACTTCAAGTAACACACGGAAATATCCCACAAGTGGACATCCAATAGAGAACCAAAGGTTCGGTAAACCGGAAACCCTAACCCTAAACAAAACCCTAACCCTAAGCCAAAACCCCAAACCCTAGCCCAAACCCAAACCCTAAACCAAACCCTAACCCTAGCCATGACCTAAACCTAAACCGGAAACCCTAACCCTAGCCATGACCTAAACCTAAACCGGAAACCCTAACCCTAGCCATGACCTAAACCTAAAACGGAAACCCTAAACCTTGACCTAGCCCAAACCCTAACCCTAAACCAAACCCTAGCCTTGACCTGAACCTACCTTAAAACCCAAAACCCAAAAACCTAAGTCCCTGGAAAGGGGCGGCTAGCCCTAACTTGCCGCCCCTCACTGGGCGGCTAGTTTACACTAGCCGCCCCCCTAACAGCCCCCTGGCCGACTTTGGACCAGTCCCCTGGATGGGACATAAAGCAATATTAAATGCTGATCATTGCGGCGGGTCATGACCTTTAGCCGCCCTCTCTTGGCCGGATCAAACCAAGTAGCCGACCCAAGCCACTGCTTGTCAGAGATGGGACGTTTGGCAGGTCATGATAGGGGCGGCTACCAGGAAGTAGCCGCCCCATCCTGGGCGGCTAGTTAGCAGTAGCCGCCCTTGACCTGGTCTCTGACAGAAGAACCAGAGAATTAATGAGAGGTCCAATCGAAGCCAACCCACTCCATTACCATCGGGATATTTTCCTACCTCTCTTTTACTATAAATAGAGGGGTCCCAAGCCAAAATACAACATGAAAAAAATACACAAAACACCACCAATCCAACAATTCACATTTCCAATCCCAGAGAGAGAGAGAGAGAGAGAGAGAGAGAGAGAGAGAGAGAGAGAGAGAGAGCCCCTTTTGTGAAAAAAATACCCATTCCCTCCATAAAATACCCTCTCATCCCACTCTCCATAAACCTAGGCTAAACCTAGCTTAGCCTCTGCCCAAGACCCCACCCTTTTCCTACCAAACCCCTGCCCAAATTCCCCCAGACCCTGGATGGCTAACCCTACCTAGCCGCCCCTCCAGACGGCTCAAACCCACTAGCCGCCCCACACTCACACCCCACCCACACTCCCTTTGTCCCAAACTCCTTTAGTCAAGCCCGGAAGCAGAATAGGATTACCTGTTTTTCACCTCTGTGTACGGTATATCCGTGTCTCAGAGCGGAGACCCCACAAACTCCCCACGTAGGCGATCAAATCCGACCCAAACCCTTTCCTGTTTTTAGAAAAAGCAGGTGGCGATCACAAACCCCCTTGAATCCTCTTGAGCCGCTGTCGGGCGCCTCAACCAGGAACGACACCCTCACCCCTTCCGGAAGACGATCCGACCGAGCCGCCAGGGCACGCATCCGATCCGAATCCCCGAAGAACCCCCACACACGCGGATTTTTCGACACCGATAAAATTCTGGCGATCACGGTGGGACTCCCTCGTGAAAAACAACAAAAGGTAATCCTCTTCTGCCCCCTTTTACAAGCTTGACTAGAATGCTATCAACCCTCTAGGAAGGTTAGAGTTTCTCACTCCTTGAATTAAATCCTCTTCTACTGTGCATTATAACATCCTTTATTGCTTTGTAAGCCGCACACAGCTGCGCAATCCTTTACTGCTTTCGTAAGTCGCACACGGCTGCGCAATCCTTTACTGCTTTCGTAAGTCGCACACAGCTGCGCAATCCTTTACTGCTTTATTTACTGCTTTCAATCTGCATTCATCCCCCCACTCTACGTCATGGAATCCCACATAGAAGAGGAGATATTAGAGGAAAGGAATCACCAAGAGGGTCAGGCCACACAGTTCCTGACCCATCTAGAGGAAAGGATGGCTAGTCTAGGGTATCAAACGGTAGAGGACATGTTTCATGACCTCGCTGACTACCGTCATACCAAGACCTCGAGACAGGAAACCCCTGTCGAAACCCCTAAATCCATTCCCAAAACCCCATTCACACCCAGTCACTTGGTCAACCCGAGCTTCTTTTCGTTCACCCCCCTTTCCCCCGCGAATCCAATGTTCCCAGCCGTTTCCACCCCAGGCCCCTACCAGACCACCCCAAACCCGGGACCGCTAGGCAGCCCTCCTCGGGGAGAAACACTGGACGATACCATCCGGAGAATTCTCTCCGAGACTGGTCCCTCGGCCCCCAAACACATGTCTCTACATAACCTGAGACAAATCCCGTCAGTCCACCTACCGGAGGGATTCAAAATCCCCAAATTCCACCGGTACAACGGTCGTGGAGACCCAGACATTCATTTAACTGCCTTTTATCTAGACGCACGCCCGTTTCTAGATAATCAACCTCTACTAGTCTTCCTCTTCCAGAAATCATTGGAAGGAGAAGCACTACAATGGTTCTCCACCCTCCCTGTAGATCACTTGTCGAATTTCTCGGCTGTAAGCGAGAAATTCTTGGGCCGCTACGGTTACCAGAGGATTAGGACCCCCTCTATTTCAGATTTAACCGTAGAGAGAATGAGGCCTAGGGAGGAATTCGAACAATACGTGTCTCGGTGGCGCACCCTTGTCCACCGAACCGGTCTGCAACTCACAGAATGTCAAGAAATTGACATGATGTTACAGAGCCTGAGTCCAGAACTCCGTACGAGCCTTTCGTACGGAGACTGCACTACGTATCAACTTCTGATTGACCGCCACAACAGGATTTCCCGTTGTGCAGCCCCAGCAGTCCAAACCCAGTCCCCACCTATCAGCCATAGGGTTGGACAACCGCCTCGTAAGGCGCAAACCCCCACGGTAGAGGGGATCATTAACCAAGTATCGGCACTCTACCCGAACGGAGCGCGAGTTCCTGACCGAGGAACAGCTCCGAGACAGTACACGCCCGGTTCATCCGGATATGCACCGCCTCGGCAAGCAAATCAACATTTTACCCCTCGATCAGTACCCGTCCCCGTGCCAATACGACAAAACCCCACAGTCCAAAATTTCCCACTCCAAAGCCCTATAATCCAGAGCCAAACTCAAACTCGGGCTCCCTTTTACTCTGCTCCCCCAAGAGCACAAAATCCAACCCCTAGGCAGCCCATACAAAGCTCTTATAACGAGGTTAGACCTCCCGCATCCTACGACCAAAGACGAATGGGAAAGAGGGACTCTTACCCTCCCCTCCCAGAAACTTTAACTAGGATCTTTAGGGTGATGTTGGACACAAATAGTATCTCCCTCCCCGACGCCAGGCCTTCACTACCCGGGGCCAGCACGGCGCGTTACTGTCAATATCATCAACAATATGGCCATACCGTAGAACAATGCATTGTTTTTCGGGACTTCGTTTATGATCTTAATGATGACAGGCGCCTTGACTGGGCCATGATCAAAGGCCATCTGAGCCAGGGAAATCCCCAAGCACCCAAGCCACTTGGCATATTGACTGACCCCTTGCCAGGTCACACCCAAGCCTCCACATCTAGAGCCCACGCGGTCAACATGATCAGGAGAGGGAGACAACCATCGCCAGAACCAAGCAGCTCGGAAGATGCTACTGATGGCAGCCTATCCGAAGAGTCCGAGGAGGAAGAGCAGAACGAGCCCTTCCAGCTGAACCTCGACGACCATGACCTCGCCATACTCTATGGCGAAGAAGAAGACGCAGTCCTCGCCCTTCCCGCAGTCATCAACCTCGAGTCCGACGAAAGCGGACTAGAAAACCCGGGAGAAGACGAAGAAGAAGAGCCATTCGAGGAGATCCCCGAAGGAGCTAGCGAAGGACCCGAAGGAGGGGAATGTACGTCGGATGATCTGCATCCGGACGACAACGGGTCCTCCAAGAGTACCGACACTGTCAATGGCCCCCGCCGCCCAATGACCATTTCATTCACTGACCAAGACCTCCCAGATCCCCGACTGCGAGTCTACCCCCTACACATCCGCGGACGACTTCAGATGTTGTGGCTGAACAACATCTTTGTAGACCCAGGATCGGGCATGAACATAATGACATGCTCCACTTACCAGAAGATACCCGGACTAGGCCGTCCTCCCGTCCAACCGGCCCACCATACTATCCAAGCTTTCAACCATACCGGGAAGACTCTCCGCGGCCCCGGAACATTCGAGCTATCCGTCGGACCTCTCATCTGCGAAGTAGCCTGCTTCGTGGCCGACATCGACACGAGGTACCCATTGATGCTGGGGCGACCGTGGTTAGACAGCATCCAAGCTATCTGTTCCCCCCGACACCAATGCCTTCGACTGCCCTTCTTGAATCATGTACTGACAATTTGGGGAGAAGCACGCCTCCAATACGAGAACGAGAACAATTGGGCCATACACAATATGTTCACACTTAGCCCTCCGACCGGGGAACGAGAATGAAGGCGGTAGCCCACCTGGGTCCCCTTATGACAACAACTCTCCCTCAGAAGAAGCGGCCAGGACCCCGCATCCACCAAGCAATCTTGGAGCCCAACTCGATCACCTTCCTCCCCCATGAAGTCGCAAAAGCCAGAGCACGTTCCGCACCCCTCTCAATCACTGCCATACTCGGGGGAAGGGAATTCCGTCACATTCTCATTGACACGGGAGCGGAAACTAACGTCCTTACATATTCCGCCTACCAAAAGCTAGAAGGCCGGGTTCCCAGATTGGAGCCCTCAGACGAATACATTTATGCCTTCGACAGCACACGCAAGAACACTTGCGGACTAGTCACGCTCCCACTGAAGATCGGCCCAGTCTCCACCATCGTTAACTGCATGGTGATGAACATTCAATCGCCCCACCCTCTGATTGTTGGGAGGACATGGCTCAACAGCATCGAAGCCGTCTCATCCACCCGACACCAATGTCTTCGCTTCCCGTACCGCGGGAAAGTAATATCCATATGGGGAGAGGCGCGCTCTAATAATACTCAGGCCCGAAATTAGAGCGTCTGTGCCATGCGCATCCGGCTAGAGGTGCTTGCATGTTGGCAACCAGGCGCCACAGACGAAGAACTGCTCCATCAAGGGAGGCCCCTGAAAAGACTTAGGGAGGGAGAATTTGGGAACAGGGGACCCCCACCAGACATCAGCCGGCCATCAAAAAGAAGCCGACCCGAGGAGGCAATACAAATTCAAGAACCAGGTACCGATCCTCCTGGGTAAGTTTTCATCCTGTACATATTTGTTTACAGCTTTTCTAAAAATCAAAAAGATCAAAATATTTGTTTACCAGCTTTCGTCTTTCATCACCCTGTACATATTTGTTTACTGCTTTTCCAAAAAAAAAAAATACACAAAAGACCAAAATATTTGTTTACCAGCTTTCGTCTTTCATCACCCTGTACATATTTGTTTACAGCTTTTCCAAAAAAAAAAATATACAAAAGACCAAAATATTTGTTTACTAGCTTTCGCTTTCAACTCCTATACATATTTGTTTACCTGCTTCCAAAGAAAAAGGAAACCAAAATCCAAAAAAAATACATGCTAATCAGATTTCATTTCTCAACCTCGAACATACTTGTTTCCAGCTTTACCCCCCACATGTTTCTTCAAAACAAAAAAATATATATTTTCTAAACTGTCTTTACATCACTTCTAAAAACAACGAAAATATTTACAAACTACATTTCCACACTCTTCTTCACAACGAAAATGTTTTCCAAATCTGCGCTTCCACACCTTTCTTCAAAGCAAAATATTTTACAA
The DNA here is from genome assembly GCA_030737845.1 of Acorus calamus. NCBI lineage: Eukaryota > Viridiplantae > Streptophyta > Magnoliopsida > Acorales > Acoraceae > Acorus > Acorus calamus. Next base: position 21,805,857 of record CM060872.1, on the reverse strand, counting down.
AACCGTACTTCCACCGAAATTTTTTTTTTACGAGCTATCTTTCCATACTTGTCTTCTAAAAACAAAATCGTTTTCTAAACTTTATCTCCATTCTTTTCTTTCCAAAAACATATCTTTTCGCCAACACAGGCCCCTTTTCAAAAAAAACATAAGTATACATTTGTCTTTACTACGCCTCGAACTACTGGACGAGAAGAGATTAAGAGCGGCAGACCATGCCCAGGCCTACCAAAGAAGGGTGGCAAGGGCATTTGAAAAGAAGGTGATAAAAAGAAAATTCGAAATCGGGGAATTAGTACTTAAGCAAATCATGCCATCAAGACAGCCTCACCCGAGAGGAAAGCTGCAACCCACATGGGAGGGACCCTATGTGATCACCCATGCCTATTCCGGGAATGCCTACCGCCTGGTAGATGCCGAAGGAGTCGAGGTTCCAGGTTCGTGGAATGCACTTTATCTGAAGAAATTCCATGCATGAAAAGCTTTCAATACTTAAGAACTATTATTCTTCCTTCCTGCGATTTCCAGCGTTTAGTACTTGATGATAGAATTGTAAGACTCTCAAAGATAAACTCGTATCTATTTGAACACGTTTCCGCCAAATCATGTCATTCCCTTCACACACGTATAACTGGACTAGATTTGCCTGATAGAAGAAAAATTGCCTACCCCGTAGACTGGGACAATTTAAAAACTCCCCAAAGCAAAATGTCCCTTATTTCCGCCCCGCTCGTATTAACCCTAGGTCAAAATGAGGAATTACCCGGACCTAGCATATGTCCCAAAAACTGGCTCTGGCACTATATAAACACTTCTAGAGGGGAAGCATGAAAAGAATCGGGGTGAAAAACAGAAGAGCCCCCCCCCTCAAATCAAATCAAACAAAAAAAAAAAAAAAAGAAGAGAAAATCAGGCAAGGAGAGGCCAAACACCCAAGTGAACGGGTTAAACTCTCTATTTAGCAGGCTTTCACGCCTTTACGCACGGTATACGCTAAACAACGGCTATACCAGTACAGATCCAAACAACGGACTGTACCTTTCCACCCAAAAATAAAGAAGTGGTAAAAAGAAGAAAGCCAGAGGGACCTAGGAAGTAAGACATGTGCTAGACTGGGACGATTCTAAAATATTGCCCGAAAGGAAGATATTACTCTTACCTCATTCACCCTCTCCCCTATTTATTTTTTTTTGCAATGGGGGTTCAAAATTGAGCTATGTCCACCGGGAAAAGCGAAATTTTGACCAAGGGTAGATCACGTCCAGGTTTACACCTACACACACGCTCACACGAGTTCACTTAGAAACTTGCCTATCCAAAGGAAGCTTATTTGACTTGACTCTTGGTACATTCATGGATTTTTCAGCATGTTTAGAATAATACGATTAAGCATTTGAAAACCATGAACCTAGGAAAATCGACGCCTAAGGCTTATACCTCTCAAATACAATCCTGGTTTGGACATGAGTGACCACAAGGGCTCCTCCACGGGACTTGATGGTGTCTTTTACTTATGAAAATCAAGAACATTGCCCTCTCACCTAAAAAGTCATTGAAGAACTAAAATGCCCCCTTATGCCACTTATACTTACGCATAAGCTCGCATTTTCCTTTTCCAAAACACCTTGGCATCGATTTTCTTGAAACATTAAAGTTAACCCCCCCCCCCCGAATATTAGAATTATCCCCACTCATATGAGAATTGTCCCCACGAAATGTAAAATTATCCCCACTCATGTGAGAATTGTCCCCACTCACCTCATGCCCTTCCGCACATGCGTGAGAAGAAATTGTCCCCCACCTCCTACACATAAGTTCTTCTTCACTCACGCACTTGGAATCCCTTCCTTGCGCACTAAAGCCTGGTCTCGCACACTTTACTTTCTCGCATTTATATTTCCATTCCGCCTTAAGATGGATTGTAGCCCTTGACAATTCAAGCAAGAAGGGCTCGAAAGTCAGTGCAGGGGCACAATCTGGACAGATTTAATACTTGGTCCATGGAAAGAATGTTTTTTATAGGTACTGAAGGTTAGAACGGTCGCAAAAGCTTTCAGCGGCAGCAGCAGACAGGAGCAGCAGGACCAAACTGCCCCAGGCAGGGGGAGGCTAAGCTCGACTAACCGCCCCTCACTGGGCGGCTAGTTTATACTAGCCGCCCTCCCCTTTGTTCCAGGTAAGGATGCCCAGGCAGGGGGCGGCTAAACACAACTAGCCGCCCCTCACTGGGCGGCTAGTTCACACTAGCCGCCCCCTGCCTGCACCTATTCCAGTGCTGTCAGTCCTATTTTAAACAAATCTTCGTGTCTCCAATACCTGTTAAGAACATTTCATTCCAAAAATTGCATACACACATTTCATACGCATATACATTCATAAAACCAATATAAATACACTTCGAAAAACAACCATATCTCAAAATCATATGTCCATCCATGAATCAAACCTATAAAGCCAAGATTCATCTACACAAACATACATATCCATGAACCATCCATGCTAAACTACTCTAACACATGCATATAAAGGAGAATGATTAAATTGTCCCACCCAAAACAACAAGCATAGACTGTTTTTCTAAAACTAAAAGAGGACATAAAAAAGGGAATCTTTTCCATCGAGACGCTCCAAAATCCGAAAGTCTTGAGCTATACCTCACCAAAATATCACCTAAAGCCAAAAACAAAAGAAGAAAAACATGAATTCATCGCATATATACTATTCTTCTACTTAAAACCAAGACACAAAAGCTATACCTCGGCATATCGTCATCCGCTGGAGGCTGAGTAGGAGGAACGTCCTAACTTGGCTGAGAAGGGAGCGGCGGATGAGGAGAAGACTGAACCTCTGAACATCGGGAGCAGCAGGAGTCTCTCGAACCGAAGACGCGGCCCTCGCGTATATCCCATGACTCCGAGACACCGAAGGACGAGAGGCACGGCTAAAGGTGGCCCCGGTAGCCAAGGAAGCTGAGAGAGAATGGTCAGGCTCAAGTGGAAGAAGATCAAGGTCCGCCTCGGTTATAGAGCCCCCTCCAACCAATTTCCCCCTCATAGTGGCCTCCCAGAGACGGACCTGCTGGTCTCTCCTCTCCAATCTCTGTCGGAGGCGATTCTCTGTCCCTCTGGCCCGATCCTTAGCGGCCCTCAACCTCTCCTCCAATTCCCGCGCCCTCGCTTCCGACGCCCTGACCGCCTCTCGGTCCCTATCCCCGGCCGCCTGCAGAGAACGAACTAAGTCTCCCATCAAACCTCCGGGAACACCCGCCGAAGCCTCCAACTCCGATACCCTCATCTGAAGGGAGTCCCTCTCACGACCTAGGGTAATGAACCCCTCCTCTCTCAAGGCCACCATGGACCTCAGCCGGTCCATCTCCTCCTCAGCCCGAGAAGCCCTGCCCCTTGCCTGGCCCAACTCCATCCGTATGGCCGTCAACTCACTTCGGGCCACATCCAATTCCCTCGTCAGTTCGAGCTCCTGCTCGGAGACCATGGAAGGAAGAGGAACGGAAGAAGAGGAAGCACCATCGGCCCTCGCTCTCGACAGAGCATCCACCTGAGCCTCAAGGACCTGGACCTGGTCCTGCAAGCATCCTCTCTGTGCCCGCAACGCCTCTATCTGCCTGGCCCGTGCTTGGAGATGCTCATTGGCGGTCTTGAGCCTCTTCTCCATCTCATTCAACTCAACCTGCAAAAGGAAATACCATTCAAAAGATGCTCAAACAAGAGAAAGAACGAGGAAAGGAAAATGGATGTTTTAACTTACATAAGCATCCGGGATTCCCTCCTCCATCGTCCCGAGGATATCCGCATACTCCCGACGATACCAAGCTAGGTATTCGTCACTCGAAGTCACCTCAGGACGACGCTCCACCAAGACGCCTCGACTCATCCATCCCACCACATACGTCGCGTAGTTCCTCGGGAGATTCGTGTCCCGAGGAATCCCGGCCACCGGAATCGAAGGGCGCCGCGGAAGAGGATCGGGCACCCACTGATGGTACCCAAGCTGGCGGACGACTCGACTGATCGCATGGAACACGACCTCATTGAAGTAGATCAGCCAGATGTCTCGCGCCAGGGCCTCGGGAACCTCCTCCGAGTAAGGCCTCCACGTCATCTAAAAAAGCATCGAAAGATAGGAAGAGCGCTTAGTTAAAAAGAAAAAAAAAACAAGTACAAGCCAAAGAAATTCAAAGAAAACTCATACCTCTTCCTCCGACAAGACGCGGAAGGCCTCTCGGAATTGGGCGAGGCGGTGCAAGCGGGAAGATCCCCGGGGTTCACATCTCATGGCCCAAGGGAGGGCATGATCGAACGGAGCCAAAGTCGGGCGATCGATGGTGAAGTGCTCGTACCCGAAGATCTGACAAAGCGAGAGGAAAACCATCACGATCAAAGTGAACTGAACTAAAAAAGACATTTACCAATCACTTACACATACCTGAAGAAATGGCGCAAAGCCGCCAAGGTTCTTTCCCCCGGCCCTCTTGACTTTCTTCGAGAGCTCCGCAAAAAGATGGGCGAGCATCGCCGCTCCCCAAGCATAGCGCCCCATGCCCTCCAGGTCCCTCATCAGCAGAAGGGAGTGCGAAGAAACCTTATCAGAGGCCTTCGAAAAGAGGACCCGGCCAAAGAAGTAGAGGAAGAACGCTCTCAACTCCCTCCGTGCCCTCTGTGGGCACGCGGCCGCCTCTCTCGCCTCGATCATCGCCCGCCTCCTCTCGAAGCTAGCTGCAGCTTCGCCCTTCTGGCGCTCTGTAAAGGAACCGAGGCCATACTGCCCTGAAAGCCGCCCCAAAGGGATCCGGTTCAGCGTCCCCTCCCGCTCCACGAACTCTCATTCCCCGATCAACTCTCAGAAAAGCCCCCTGTAGTCAGCTAGGGTAGCCGCGATCACTGCCTCGCCCAGAACCGGAAGGCCGGTGATCCGATAGACGTCCTCGAGCGTCGGCATGACAGCACCGGTAGGGAGGATGAACGTACAACTCTCCGGATCCCATCTCTCCGCCAAAGCTACCACATATGGACGGTGGACGTGGAATGGCTCGATCAGAAAAAAAGGAACGGAAGCCCGCTCCATCCACCAAGCTCCTCTCCCCCTGCCCCAAGGCGTCGTACCATCTCTTCGTCCCGTGCCATAAAGCCCTGATACGATTCGGCCTCTACAAAACAAACGAAGGAAACATGGGTTAGTTTAAAAGCGAGCGAGAGGTAAGAGTCCAAATCTACGAAATCATTTTAAACCATGCTTAGCGAAATAAAACTTCCACATGCAAAAAAAAGAAACAAAAGCATGAAAGTGAGAAGCTACACTCCTACTATGATCACGCATGCTAGACGAATATCAAACACATCCCACCGTGGTCACCACTCACACACTTTCTTACATCAAACCTATCATGATTATACCTCCCCTAAACACACCTAAGCAATACGGCCATATGGAACTCGAACCCATGAAATGCATGCATACACACCCTCATGCTCTACCACGATCAAACACGTGCGAAACCACATACACATAGAAAAGTATCGCATGCAAGCATATTAGCTATATCATTTCTCTCCTTTACATGCATATAACAAACATGGATATATATATATAGAAATTGTCCCCCTCCCTATAAAAATAAACCCATCTCAGCATACTAACACATCCCACCATGACAAAACCTATACACAAGCATGCCTATTTTAAACTCACATACAAATATAATGCACATATACACCCATCCATACCACCTAATAGACATGCGCATACAACCAAACAAAAGGCTAAAGACTAAAGAGTTAGGAACATACCACGGCCCGTGTGGACCCAGGAGCGTCCACCTCGGCCTCGTCAGGATTGTCCATCCCGTCGTCATCCTCCTCCTCATCCTCCTCAAACACGGCCTCCTCGGCCTCAGCCCCAACACCCACACCGGCCTCATCGGCCCCAGTGCCCATACCCTCGGCCTCCCCGGCCTCATCCCTAGCCTCTCCTATCCCCTCCACCCTCCCTATCCAACATAGCCCTACTCTCCTCCTCCTCAGCCCTGGCCTCTGTGGCCTCCCTATCCAACATCCCAACGAGGGCATCCAACGACGCCCTCACCTCCTCGCTAACTCCCTCGACCCCTAAACATCAAACCTATCATGCTTATACCTCCCCTAAACACACCTAAGCAATACAGCCATATGGAACTCGAACCCATGAAATGCATCCATACACTCCCTCATGCTCTACCACGATCAAACACGTACGAAACCACATACACATAGAAAAGTATCGCATGCAAGCATATTAGCTATATCATTTCTCTCCTTTACATGCATATAACAAACATGGATATATATATATAGAAATTGTCCCCCTCCCTATAAAAATAAACCCATCTCAGCATACTAACACATCCCACCATGACAAAACCTATACACAAGCATGCCTATTTTAAACTCACATACAAATATAATGCACATATACACCCATCCATACCACCCAATAGACATGCGCATACAACCAAACAAAAGGCTAAAGACTAAAGAGTTAGGAACATACCACGGCCCGTGTGGACCCAGGAGCGTCCACCTCGGCCTCATCAGGATTGTCCATCCCGTCGTCATCCTCCTCCTCATCCTCCTCAAACACGGCCTCCTCGGCCTCAGCCCCAACACCCACACCGGCCTCAGCGGCCCCAGTGCCCATACCCTCGGCCTCCCCGGCCTCATCCCTAGCCTCTCCTATCCCCTCCACCCTCCCTATCCAACATAGCCCTACTCTCCTCCTCCTCAGCCCTGGCCTCTGTGGCCTCCCTATCCAACATCCCAACGAGGGCATCCAACGACCCCCTCACCTCCTCGTTAACTCCCTCGACCCCTACCCCCTCGGTTGCACCCTCAATCGATCCTCCAACCCCTGGAACCACCTCTTCGGCCACCACCGGTCGATCCCCACGCCTCCTCTTGCGTGTATAGCCGATCACACTCCCCCCTACCTCCGGGACAGCCCCCGAAGACAAATCCCCAACCTCACCCACACCAATATCCACTGGCGACACCTCCGTCGTACCCATACCCTCCCCCACGGCCTCGACCTCCGGCCTATCGCTCTCCGATGATGAAGAGCTCGGGCTAGGCTCCCCACGAGCCACCCGTGGTCGTTTCCCCCTCGAAGCAATCGCTTTCGACCTCGTCATCTCCTCGGTTTGATAAAGGAAAAAGAGAACCCAAACTAGGGTTTCGAAATCAAGAGAAAGAGAGAGATTGATGTTGAAATGGAGGAAAGAAAGGCAAAGAAATCAGGGTTTTTGAGTTTGAAACCGAAGGGAAGAAGAGAAGAGGGAAGAGAAACCGTTTTTTAAAACGTATGGGGAGAGAGAGAGGGTCTTTTCGGTTATAAGGGTCCCAGTCGAGGGGCGGCTACCCGCGAGTAGCCGCCCCCTCTCGGGCGGCTAGTTACAACTAGCCGCCCCTCCCAGTTTCTTTGTTTTGCTTCAAAACCCCTTTCCAAACTCTTCTCAGCCCTAAATTCCAAGGTTCTCCTTGCCAAACAGCCATGTATTGGCTTATTTCCAGACATTACTTGATCAAACACGACTTTCCCGAAGTTTCGCCACACTTTCAGTACCATTCAGAAATTCAAATTTCTTCAGTTCTGGTTCTTTTCCAGAGTTCTTATCCTTCGGATGATCCAATTCACCCAAATCAAATTTTACTTGCTTTCTGTCGGCGATATCCCCTCCTTGCTGAGTTTTCCCGAGCACGGGAACGGTAGGCACGAGGAAACTGACGCTGGGCTGCTCCGCGCACGATAGCTAAGAACCCCGACCGGGGGTTGGATCACTCACCATTTACTTTTCCCCGCCTTCCACCTGGATCATCCTTTAGGCTAAAATTCTAAGTCAAGACCTAGCCTCTGATAGTTGAAATCAACTCCCCGAATAGTACTGTTCGTGTTGGCATAACTTTGTGAAGGTCGGGCCGGCCAAAATAGGGGTCTCTTTCCTTATCATCGGTCGAAGTCTTTCTCGCTCCGCGTAAAGACTCCGTCCGATGAGGGACAATTGTAGATACCCCAATTTTGACCGTCCAGAGAGACAGAAATACTTCAAGTAACACACGGAAATATCCCACAAGTGGACATCCAATAGAGAACCAAAGGTTCGGTAAACCGGAAACCCTAACCCTAAACCAAACCCTAACCCTAAGCCAAAACCCCAAACCCTAACCCTAAACCAAACCCTAACCCTAGCCATGACCTAAACCTAAACCGGAAACCCTAACCCTAGCCATGACCTAAACCTAAACCGGAAACCCTAACCCTAGCCATGACCTAAACCTAAAACGGAAACCCTAAACCTTGACCTAGCCCAAACCCTAACCCTAAACCAAACCTTAGCCTTGACCTGAACCTACCCTAAAACCCAAAACCCAAAAACCTAAGTCCCTGGAAAGGGGCGGCTAGCCCTAACTAGCCGCCCCTCACTGGGCGGCTAGTTTACACTAGCCGCCCCCCTAACCGCCCCCTGGCCGACTTTGGACCAGTCCCCTGGATGGGACATAAAGCAATATTAAATGCTGATCATTGCGGCGGGTCATGACCTTTAGCTGCCCTCTCTTGGCCGGATCAAACCAAGTAGCCGACCCAAGCCACCGCTTGTCAGAGATGGGGCGTTTGGCAGGTCATGATAGGGGCGGCTACCAGGAAGTAGCCGCCCCATCCCGGGCGGCTAGTTAGCAGTAGCCGCCCTTCACCTGGTCTCTGACAGAAGAACCAGAGAATTAATGAGAGGTCCAATCGAAGCCAACCCACTCCATTACCATCGGGATATTTTCCTACCTCTCTTTTACTATAAATAGAGGGGTCCCAAGCCCAAATACAACATGAAAAAAATCCACAAAACACCACCAATCCAACAATTCACATTTCCAATCCCAAGAGAGAGAGAGAGAGAGAGAGAGAGCCCCTTTTGTGAGAAAAATACCCATTCCCTCCATAAAATACCCTCTCATCCCACTCTCCATAAACCCAGGCTAAACCTAGCTTAGCCTCTGCCCAAGACCCCACCCTTTTCCTACCAAACCCCTGCCTAAATTCCCCCAGACCCTGGACGGCTAACCCTACCTAGCCGCCCCAATCCAGACGGCTCAAACCCACTAGCCGCCCCACACTCACACCCCACCCACACTCCCTTTGTCCCAAGACTCCTTTAGTCAAGCCCCGGAAGCAGAATAGGATTACCTGTTTGTCACCTCTGTGTACGGTATATCCGTGTCTCAGAGCGGAGACCCCACAAACTCCCCACGTAGGCGATCAAATCCGACCCAAACCCTTTCCTGTTTTTAGAAAAAGCAGGTGGCGATCACAAACCCCCTTGAATCCTCTTGAGCCGCTGTCAGGCGCCTCAACCAGGAACGACACCCTCACCCCTTCCGGGAAGACGATCCGACCAAGCCCGCCAGGGCACGCATCCGATCCGAATCCCCAAAGAACCCCCACACACGCGGATTTTTCAACACCGACAACGTAGACGTACGCCCACCTAGACGTTGGCCACCAAGACCGAGCCACCTAGACGATGTAATGCATGCATGATCAACCATTCGTTCCAAAACATATGCAGATAAAATATGGTCGCAAATATATAAGTTATATATGTAAAACAACGCATAAAAATCATGACGACATGTTCAAGTACTCCATACCCCAAATAACAATTATATATTTTAAAGTAACCATGTTGCAGAATGATATAACATAGAGATAGTTTCAAAAACTATATATGAGACTAGACCCACTCACCTCCAGTCCACGCAATACAAATTGATACATGTGCATGAACGCTACACACTCGCACATTGATAACCTAGCATAACAATTATATAATAATAGATCAGGAACAATGAATCACGATCCAAACAACTGACAACCAACTTATAACAACACTATGCCCAATAATCCCAAAAGCCCATATTTTATAAACCTACAATCAACAACTCACTTCAAAGTCCTAATGAAAATCTCAACTTCGAATAAATATTAGAATACTCATATACTCACAACGATCCGATCCGATAATCAATATACATTTATTCCATAAGACTCATATGATCGATCAATCCTCGAATAAATATTTGGACAAATCCAATAAGGCTCAACTATAATTCCATGATCGAGTAACTCAAATCCAATCAATTTACATCCAAATAACAATAATATCCAATTAATATTCATTGATCCCACTAAACCAAATTATCAATTTAAGATTCTATTTAAGTTCTCAAGATCAATAAAATCATCAAACTCACAATCAACTTATACTTCATTAACATCAATTTGGGATCTTCTAAATCTCTAAATTTCATCAAACTTGGTCATCAAGCTAAATATTCAAATTCCAATAAACTGCACAGAAATCTTTCAAAAATCATAACTTTCTACCCATAACTCCGAATTAGACGATTCATGATTCATTAGAAAACTCTTTTCAAAACCTATATCTGTTTGTCAAATACAGTTTTCCCAGAAAGGACTCTATCATAGTAAAAAACACGATTTACTTTCAAGCATAAAATCAACCCGAAAATAGCCATTAAATCCCCAAAACTAATAAATCTAATTTGATCTTAAGAATTTCTTTGAGATCCATTAAAATCAAATCAAATAATCATCAAATTAAATCAATCAAACTCTAACCCTAATCCATCAAACTTCTTCCCCAAACAATTAATCGACACATTCATATCCTAACAAGAAAATAAATTGAAACCCTAAATAACAAAAATCAATAGAAGCATGATTTCTCATCTTAGATCCAGTTACACCACCCACCATCTCTATCTAGGGTTAGGTCATCACCACCCTTCACACCTTCTGAAATTTGGATGAAAACCCTAACCCAAACATTTTATTTAAAGGGGTTTACCAAAATTACAAAACGACCCCTGAAGTATTCCTGGTTTACAATGGGGTTTCTATCCAATTTACAAACAGATCCCTATACGATTTACAAATAGATCCCTAAAGGCTATTAAAGGTATTCTGGATTCGCAACTAGATCCCTGTGCCAAATAACTTAACACAAAATCCTTAAAAACCTAACTTCCCGAACTCCGAATCTCACCAAATTTCAATCAAAGTATCTTGACACTATAAGGATCGACAGAAAATATAAAATAATTATTTCAAAATCATTTTATAATTATCATAATTATAAATCAAATTGGACCCATTTGGGCCCACCGCCAAATCTGAAAAAAAAAAATGAAATAAAAATCAAATTTAAAATTTCCATTATATATTTAAAATAGATATATAAGGCTAAAAATACCGAAACGTTACACTTGATCCCTTGAAAAGGGTACGTAGGCAGCCTGATCTACATCAGGTTTAGTCCAGACAAACCTCGTCAATCCCTCCGCGGCGGAGTCTCATCGTCGTCTCTTCGCGGATCTACTCAAACCAAGCCCGGACCGTCTTCGAGTCCGGCCCATCCATGGAGGACATTTTCACCTCTTACTATTAAAATTTTAATGTTTGATATCTAAAAGAGAGAATAAACTTTAAAAATTGTTATGAATATATGCTTTTGAAGATGCATGCATGTATTTGTGGATGACGACACAATAAATATATTCATCTTGGTATAATGTGCTATATTAACATTGTAATTCATGCATTTGTGTATGCGTTTATTTTAGTGTGTATTTTGGGTTTTCCATTATTGTGGTTGTGACCCTATAAATAGAGGGCTTGTGTAACATGAAGAGCATCAAGGATGAGAGGAAAGAGAATGAAAGAGAAGAAATAAGAATGAGAATAGAAGAGAAGTTCCTGAAGAACTTCATTTCCCTACATCTCTATTTTGTGTTTCCCTCTATATTTTTCTTGTGTTTTTTTTTTATAACAAAAATGTCAATTTTAATCTTTATATCTTTCTAATTTATCATTTGATTATCCAATTTAATATTAATATTTAAAAATGTTAGTTACATAAAAAATATATGTATTCAAAGAGATTTGAATCTGAAAATTAATATCATATATGAATTCAAAAGTTAGAATATGAATATTAATGTATCTGATTTGTATCTGTATGAAGGATATACTTACCGGCTTCAAATTCCATCTACAATAAGAGCTTCCGAATTCAAAGAATTAAATGGCTTCAGAACAAAGACATCAACATTGACCAAGGGCTTTGATGCTACAGGACAGAATTTCACCACTGATTATGACATAAATTGGCCATATGAAACAAAGAGAGGCTAGAAGAGAAGGGTGAATCCTGAATGGCGGAGCTTATAATGCCAGTTAATCATGCATATAAATTTGTAATGAAACTTTATAAAGTTGACCATAAAAACTAAAAAGGGATGCACATGCCTGATGAGTATGAGAAAATAAAATATCATAACATTGAGCCCATGGGCTGTATATATATATAATGGAAAAAGATACACTCAGTCACGATTATCGACCAAAACTCAGACCTGAAGTGTTTTCATTTTTAAAAAATAGTAAACATCATCTAATGAGGTATATGTTTTCATAAAAAGTGCATATCGTTCCATTTTAAATTGAATGAACCCATTTTTAACAAATGTAAGAAAAAATTCAATGAGGTATATACATTATCTAATGAGATATATACTTAATTAAATCTGTAACGAGGTATATATGGTCTGTGTTTTGGTTGGTAATCGTGACTGAGTGTAGCAGCACTCATATATAATTACTATGGTAGGAACGAATAATGAAGAGAATCTACATCAGATGAATTGGTCGTATATCGCAGCCATTAAATGAAATCAATATCATAACATTGAACCCAAACAGTTTTTAGTAGCAGCTTACAGCACCTAAATTTCAGGCAAATAGTGCTCAAAAGCTGCTATTTCAAAAAGCTAAGAAGTGAGCTTCCTGCAGAATCAATTTTAAACCTGGAATCCTGCAGAATCAGTTTTGCAATCGCGCAACCAAGCACACCTAAGAATTTCTTATCTAGTAAATTTGACATGAAAGATCTTGGTCCTGCATATGTAATTCTTGGTATAAAATTAACTAGATTGCATGATGGCATCTCTATTTCTCAGTCTCATTATGTTGAAAAATATTTGTGAAATTTTGAATATTATGATTGTAATCCCGTTTCTACACCATATGATCCCAATTTCCATTTAAATGTAAATGTAGGGGATCCAGTCCAACAACCTATATATGCTCAAATCATTGGTAACTTAATGCATTTAGCTAATTGTTCTAGGCACATTGCATACATATCATGATCCAATGATCATTAAACATGTATCTCCGAAGGATCTTCTGGAGGAACGACCAGTTAACATTGTCAAAAGCCTTTTTGAGGTCAACCTTAATGCACGCCTTGGACTTCCCATGGTTAAGTAACGAATAAGCTCATGAGCCAACAAAATGTTGTGATGGATGTTGTGACCCTTGATGAAAGCAGATTGGTGGTTACTGACAAGCTTCAGAAGAAGAGGTTGAAGGCGGGAGGCCATAATTTTTGTGAAGATTTTGTATGAAGTGTTGCATAGCGAGATGAGTCTATAAGGATCTAGAGAATCAACATTCATACTTTTAGGAATAAGAGCAATAAATGAGTGATTAACCTGCCGAAGAAGTTGCCCATTCGAGAAAAAAATGATTCGTGGACTGGAGTAGATCTCCTTTAATAAGATCCCAGAATAATTGATAGAATCTTGCAGGGAACCCATCAGGACCCAGTGAACTGAAGGCTTTCATTCCAAAAATAGTACTGCGTAGTTCCTTTCCCAATATTGGAGAGCATAGAGTGGAGTCCTCTGCTGCAGAGATTGAGCCCGGTGGAGGGGGAAACAGAATGTCCAAGGAGGCATCCCTATTGAGAAGATTCTGATAGAATTGAACAGTGAGGGCGGCCTTAATCTTGTCGGGGTCTGAGCATATACTACCATCTTCGCGGCGGAGCCTGGAAATAGTGTTAATACCAGACCTAGATTTGGTAGAATTATAGAAGAATTTAGTGTTGGAGTCCCCATCATTCAACCAAAGTTGACGTGACTTCCTAACAAACTTTTCGTCCTGAGAAAGCAGGGAGAGATAGCTGTATCTAGCCACTGAATCTGTAGAAATGATGATCGGATCAGATGGATGTAGTTGAAGTGCAGATTGGGCAACTTCCAACTCAGTTTTAGATGTATAGAGGTTGTGATGGATAGGCCCAAAAACCTCTTTGTTCCACGATTTAAGAACCTTCTTAACATTGGCCAACTTCTTAACAAAGATAAACTGCGGATTGCCATAGAAATCCACCTCCCAAGCTTCCTGTACAATAGTTAAAAAGGTGGGATGTGACTCCCAAGTCTCAAAGTATTTAAAAGGCTTGGGGCCGAAAGGAAAGGAAGGCTCACAGATAAGATGAAGTGGAGAATGGTCAGAAATACTAGGGGGGAGATACTCAACCAAGGAGTGAGGAAAAGAAGTGATGAAGGGTTGGTTACTTATAACTCTGTCAAGCTGGCACGAAATGCGAGAGTCTTGCCTGTTATTCCAATGTGCCCAACAGATTTAAGGTCCTGAAGCCCCGATGCAAGAATACAAGAATTGAATTTGCAAAGCCTACGAGAGTCAACCGGTGTACCACCCATCTTCTCATTGCTATAGCGAACCTCATTAAAGTCCCCGCCAACAATCCAACCCAAAGTACCAGTTGAAGAAGCAAGACGCTCAATTGAGTCCCAAAGAGCAAGCCTTTCAGATGAGTAATTGGAGGCATAGACTGATGTAATGAGCAAGTGCTTGTTAGTGTCCCAACAGAAAATAGAAAAGTGAATGAATTGGTGGGAAGATTCCAAAATGCTGACATCCAATAGATCATGATTCCAAAGTAACAATATACGGCTGTAGGTGGCTAGATGAGAGGAAGGCAAATAACCACCCAATTTGCGTTTGAGGGAGAACAGGGAGGTCTCGTCCAACTTCGCTTCAGTGAGACACAGAAATTGCGGTCTATGACGATTCAAGAAATCTTTCAAATTAAGTTGCTTTAAGTTTCCTTTCACCCCGCGAACATTCCAAAAGATAAAGTTCATTGATATAAATTTTGAGAGAGTAACAATACCCGATCCCAAGTGTTAGACCTGTGTCATTTAGAGTCCTAATTTCGATCGGAGTCGCTAAAATTTTGGTTTTTAGCTACCTTCTGGGGTTCAAGGACTCTGAGTGAAGATATACTTGCATATTATGGGTCCTGGTATTGTTTAGTACTGCCCATAAAATTTTCATTTAATTCCGATAACGGTTTTGGAATTATGCAGTTTCAGATTGGTATTCGGATTTGATTTTATTAAAATCCAAGATGATGAGGTAAAAATCCGATATTATTACGAGATGTTCAGTTTGGAGATACCTACCATATAGAAGTGGAATTGGATCAACTGGATTCGTATATTAAAAGTTATGGGTATTTTTCCATGTATACCCCGAAGTTGAGAAATCCAGGCAGCAGCCCTGTAAGATGTTTAACCTAGATTTTGAAATAGCTGGAGGGGTTATTTGATCTAGGTGTAAACATGAAAGTTGTAGATAATCGTCTTATCTTTCAAATGCCACTGAAATAGCTGTATTGAGGAAGTTATGGCTGTTTAAGTGAAGGTTGTGCAGAGGTTTTAAGTCCGAGGATGACTTGGTCATTTACTCGACCTTTGCTTATTTAACCCCAAATGTGCACGACCTTGGGCATATTTTCTTCCCTCTTTTGCTCTGGTCCAGCCCTTGTGTGTGTATTTGAGAGGAGGAAGTGATGGTGGTGGAGAAGAAGAGCTCCATTGGAGGAGAGCAAGGTGTGTGTGCTTTCATTGTTGGTTGTTGTCTCTTTCCTTTCCCCATCTCCTCTCTCTCAGCCCCTCTAATGGTTTCCTCTCACTTTTTCACTCAGCCCACCATGTGTTTGTGGAAATGCCTATGTGAGGGAGAAGAAGGAGTGTTTGGTTGTTGGTGGAGCAAGAAGTAGAAGTAATCAAGGTTAGTATGTGTGCATGTGAGAGGAGTTGTTGTCCCTTCCCTTCTCCATCCCCTACCCTCTCATGATCTCCCATTTCGCCCCCTGTTTTCAGCATGTGGAAGAGCTCCCACGTTGAGGCGGTGGTGGTGGTCGAGGTGGTTGCGGGCGTGCTTGCGAGCCCCCACACCTCCCCCTTCCTTTCCCCTCTTTTGGTGAGTTTTCTCTCCTCCTAAAGTTGGTTTTAAATGCATGTGGGGGTGCTTGGGGAGGGCTTGCATGGGTGTTATGTGTTGTGTATGTGCACACCACTTGTTTGTGAGTATGTGTGAGTAAACCATATATACATATTCTTCTCCTCTTACCAATGGGAGTCCTCATGCATCACCTAAACTTGTGTTTGTGTACTAAAGGAGCGTGGGATTGACGCATTGGTACACTCAAGATCACATAAGAGGTATGCGGGGGCTGCGGGTGCGCGCTCGACGTGCTTGCATGCGTGCGGAGTGCGCGGGAAGCGTGCATGAGGTGCCCGCATGCGTGCGGAGTGCGCGGGAAGCGTGCATGAGGTGCTCGCATGCGTGCGGAGTGCGCGGGAAGCGTGCATGAGGTGCTCGCATGCGTACGGAGTGTGCGGGAAGCGTGCATGAGGTGCTCGAGGGTGTGCTTGATGTTGTTCGATGCGTGCGGAGTATGCGGGCAGCGTGCACGAGGTGCTCAAGGGCGTGCTTGGCCTTGCCCGATGCATGCGGAGTGCGTGGGAAGCATGCACGAGGTGCTCGAGGACGTGCTTGACGTTGTTTGATGGGTGCGGGGTGCATGGGCAGCGTGCACGGGGTACTCGAGGGCGTGCTTGCGGTGCTCAGACGCGTTCGGAGTGCTTCGTGGTGTCGAGCAGCTTGTTATAGCCAAATGCAACCATGAGATGATCCTTGGCGGATTGATTTCAGGCTTCGGATTCAACTCGTCGCTCTCTTGCGTTTCGCGAGCCGTGCGCTCGTTAGGTGAGTGGTTTGATTCCAACCCTTCCGGGAGCGCTCGAGGCACGGAGGCGTGCTTCGCGCTTCCATGGGGCTTTATTTGCACCCTAAATATGTAGATATCATGCATGCTAGGTTGTATAGCTCGTATATTGTGTAGAAACTCTATTCTACCTTATACTTGCATATGTATTGTATAGAATATGGCATGACTTAGATAATATTGTTTGAATTACTACTTATTATCATTTGAACATATCAGGCATGTCTAAACTTGGGTTAGTGACGGGTGTATGCGTAATATTCCTCTGATTTAGGACTCGAGGGTGTGGTATAGTTGTTGCACCCATCTGTTGGGGCAAAACTATGACCAGCTCGAGAGAGGATGAGGCATTCCCTCTCCCTCGCCCTCCTTCTCTTCGCGAACCGAGTGAGTAGATGTAGTTCCTACTTGACTCGGGTTTGCTTGGAATTATTGGCATGCACCTGTTGTTGCGCAGATCGCGCTTAACCCTTCCCTTCTAGGTTGGTGTTATCCAACGTATAATAGGTTGTAATTTGTGTGTGTTTATCTGTTTGATGCCATGTATGCGTGTTAACTAGGCCATCATTGGGTAGTTAATTGCATATATATATATATATATATATATATATATATATGCCGATTTGGGCCATGAGCCTTGTCTAATGAGATTAGACAAGTGTATGACCTCCTATGGGGTCATACCATGGTATCGACACTTAGAATAAATGTCTTCCCCGCATCTGAGTTATGCGCCCTGGAGGGAATTCATGAGAATTCGTTGCGCTTATCGGTTTTGATAACCGGTGACGACGGATCCAAGAGGATCATATCCGCGAGCGTAGATTGTTTTTCCCCTTCGTTGGATCCGTGTAGGAACTTCCCGGCGTTGGAAACGCTGTCCTGGCACCGGGCTCCCATTTGTAGGTACCATCGCTTCGGTCGAGAGTGTACTGATCGTGGGAGTATGTCAGGTAGAGGCTACCCGGGGAAAGGGCTACCGGTGGACCAAGGGCTTAGAACAATCTAATCTCTTCCCAAGAGCCTGGGTCACCCCTTTTGGGGTGAAGGTGAGGGATTGGTACAGTTACTCCCGACAACCTAGGTCACCCTTCGGAGGTGAGGGTGTTGGTGTGAGTGTTGTGGGCTCGAGTTGATACTTGACCCACCAGCTTGAGAGATTGGCTTTCCATAGGGTTCGCGCTGCGAACAAGTAGTGGTTCCTCCCAATATCGTCGTATACCGGGGTCCCGACGTGGAAGCTGCCCTGACAGAGGACTCCCACTTGTAGGTACTCCCGATGCATTCGGCAGATGTACTGATCAGGGGAGTGTACCAGGTGAGGCTACACGAGGGTGGACCACAGGACGATGTTGCGAGCATGAATTATCGTTCTCCCCTTCGCTGGATCCGTGTGGATGCTTCCTAGGTACGAGCCGCCCTGGGTGGACCCCCACCTGTAGGTACCATCGATGCGCTCGACAGTGTACTGACCGTGGCCGGCTCTAGGTAGAGGCTGCCCGGGAGAGCGCTACCGGATGACGAACGGTGTAGAACAGCAAGTTTTGTCCTTCAAGTCCCTAGGCTCACCCCTGTGGGGGCTAGGGCAAGGACGAGGTATGGTTACACCGCCGTGTGACCTTGTTAACCGTTGGGTTTCTACCCATGGTTTCCTTGATAGGAGATTGCCTTAGGATCGAATGTTATGTTGGTGTTTGGTTTCTGACCACTCACTGAGCTTGTAGCTCACCCCTCGCTTATGTTTTTCCCCAGTTGACGCTGAGTCGGATCCAAGAGAAGAGCTCCCCTGGCGCCATCCGAGTAGGAGACCCGCGTTCGCGTTGGATGTCTTGCGAGTCGGAGGCTATCAGCATTCCATTTTCATTGTATGTATTATACTTGTGCTTGTGCACGGTATGTAGACTGTTGATGTCAGTTATTGTATATATTGGCTCTCACAGGACAGTTGATTGTGTACTCTAGTCTGTAATATGTCTTTGAATTACAGACTTAGTCATTTGAGTTTCCGCTTTTTGTATATATTTGATGTCAGTTACTTGTGTATTGCCTTTTCTATTGTGGAGTATTTATTTGACCTCGTGTATGGATTACTGATATCATTTATATATTTGCCACGTCTTGGGGACGGCCGCCCTGGGGCGTGACACCAAGAAAGGGGATTGCAATGGAAGAAAAGATCTCCCACTAGACATCCATAGAAGTGTCTCGAGAGGACTTCTTATTACGAGCTGTAGTAGCAACATTCTTCTGAGACTTGTTCCCTTTTTTTATTTTTTGAAACATTAGGTTCCCCACACTTGCGTTCAGTAAGGGCATCTTGATCAAGTTGGGGCTGACCTTGTCTCTGACCAAAGGATTTGATTTTCTGCGCTTTGAGGTTGGAGTGGGGAGGGATAGAAGTACCCATGCTCGTCCTGGACTCCTGGTCAGCCTTTCCACAGATCAGGTCCTTGGTCGGGTGTATAGGGGATTTGGTGATTTCCTTAGCCACCTGAACAGCAGCAAGTCCTAATCCATCTTGGGGAGAGGGCTCACCAACAATGGAGTCAACAACAGGCTGGACTGCAAGCCCAATCTGATCAGCAGCAATGACATCATTTCTCTCTTGGACAGATCCCCCCCCCCCCCATATTGGGTTCAACTACCCCTTTGAAAGTGTCTCCATTGAAACTCTGTGAATTTCTCTCTTGTGCAGTCACCATCAAAGCAGCAGCCACCATTTCATCCGCCTGAACTATGATCCCCCCACTTTCTTGGAGTCACCCTTCTTGGTGACCTCCACTTGACCTGAGACTAAAGGTTCTTGAGTGACCACCTCATCCATAAGGGAATTGAAAGGGTTAGACTGTGAAGCCATTGGGTCCTTCTCCACTACAACAGTGGTTCTATGATGCTTGACCGATACCCATTCTCCATTGTTTTGAGCAACAGTAGCCGCATTCTGGCTTCCTTGGTAGGAAGGCACATATGTCTTAACATGGAAGGGGGCATTGGGAGTCTGAGTGACCAAAAGTATTACAAGATCGACATGAAGAAGGTTTCCACTCATATTCTACCTGCAATGTCTTGATTGATCCCTCTTCTCTTAGACGAATAAAATCCGGAAGGGAAGAGGAAGCCGAGATTTCCACACAGATCCGAGCATATTCAATTCTTGTGCGATTAGCAGTGGAAGAATCCATATATAAAGGATTGCCCACTGCACTCGCAAGTTTGCTGAGCATTCTTTTGCCCCAGAGGTGTAGAGGCAGTTGCGGGAGACGAATCCAAATGGGGATGGTCTCAAGGCGTTCCATTTCAATTTCCATTCCTCTAGACCACTTGCGTAACACAATGGGCCGACCTACTATTAGACAAGGTCCCCCTTCCATAACCCTTTGCATATCCTCCTGATTGGAGAATCTGGCTACAAAAAATCCTCCACCATGAATTAGAACCTTGAGGCTACCTTTGGTTTTCCATACACGATATAAGAAATTAATAAAGGGTTTGTAATATGGTTTTTTCCCAATTACATACCCTACTAGAGAATATTGCCAATGGGAGTCCATTTCCTAAAGATAAAAGTCTTCATTAGGAACCACAAGTTCACCATTTTCCAAAACAGGTTAAATAAACTCAAGATCCTTGTTGGCTTGGCTTTTGTCCTGGGATGGAAAGAGTTGTGCCCAGCTGCGACTCTCAGACGCATGCCTGACTTGGGGTTGCAAAGAAGGAGGACCCCCTTGGCGTTTGCTAGAAGAAGGACGAGAAGGACCAGCCTTAGAGGAACCTCCGCGCAGAGGACCTTTCCCCTTGTCAGAAGGAGGACGAGCAGCCATAACAGGGGGTGCAGGGGCCCTAACAAAGGCTGAGACCGCACCCACGGGAGGAACGACCTCGACACCAGAGATCTCTTCGCGCAGAGGACCTTTCCCCTTGTCAGAAGGAGGACAAGCAGCCATAACAGGGGGTGCAGGGGCCCTAACAGAGGCAGAGACCGCACCCACAGGAGGATCGACCTCGACACCAGAGATCTCTCCAGAAACCAGAGCCCCACCATCAGAATAGACAGCAGGGGTTGAGTAGGGAGGGGTCTTGCCAGTGAGAGACAGGAGAACACTGTCGACAGAACCCTCGCGAGGGCGGGGGGTGATTTTAGCCTTGGACGGAGACGAGGGGGATGGGGCTTGAGTGGGATCTGGGAGCTTCGAAGAACCCATCTCCGGTGGCGACATTGCGCCGGGACACCGGAGGAGAACCAACTCATGCCCAGAATACCCACTCGGAGGGACCTAGGTCATTCGAAAAATGACCTAAATAATATATGTATATATTATAAGCCATTTTTTGACATAGAATGAGGCTTCTCATGCCTTGCAATAACATAAATATCACCAACACACAAGTTATACAACATGGTGGTGGCCATATTCTCGTAATCATGTGATTCTAACCACCATGGTGGCAGCCGCCCGCAACCTCCTCCTCTGTGGTGGCCTCCTCCTCCATGGTAGCCTTTGCCGCTACCATGGGCTACAAGAAAATAGGGCATTAGCTGCGAAATATTTCGTAGCTAAAACCTGTATTTTCGTAGCAAATAGCCTTTCTCTACGAAATTATTTCGTAACTATTACGGTTGCAACTGCCTCATATGGGAAATTAGTTTGCTGCGAATATTAATTTCGTAGCAAACGATAACATTTTGCTACGGAATTATTTGCGTTGCAAAAGGTCATTTTTCGTAGCAAAAGGTGACCTTTTGCTACGAATGTATTTCGCAGCTAAAAGTGTTCAAATTTAATTTAAAAGATAATAGACCTTTTCATAGCAAAAAAAAAAAAAAAAAAAAAAAAAAGGATTACCTTTTGCTACGAAAATAATTCGCAGCTAAAGGCCATAAATACCTTTCTTAAATCTTTTGAAATCTCTTAATGGAGAGAGTAAAATAGACAATATACATATGTTGAGATGAAATATTCTTCTAATATAGTTAGTTTGTTGACTGTATGATTTTTTACAAAGTTTGATAACATTTTAAGGGGGTTTATAATAATATTGTTGTTTTGGAGGGGGTTTTTAATAATATGCATGTTTTAGGAGGGGTGGAAACTAAATAACCCTAAAATTAATAGACGTGTAATCACATCCATCCTTTGTCTCGTTGATTTCCTCAGATAGTAGATTAGGTGGACCTCAACAATGATATGATATTGTTTTAATTTAATGACTGCGATATATAACCAATTCATCTGATGTAGATACTCTTCATTATTAATTCCCAAGTAATTTTTATGTATATACAGCCAATTCATTGGGTTCAATGTTATGATATTTTGTCCAAACCGCGTTAGTGCGGTGGTGATGGACACCCCTCGTCATACGAGGGACTTAGTTTCGATTCCTCCTGACGGCAGGAGTGAAAACATCCCCGTGGACTGTGTGTGTGGCTATATGCCACAAGTATATATGTGTCGCCCAGTCCGGGTCTCTCTGTTTCAGAATAAAAAATAAAAATAAATGTTATGATATTTTATTTTTTCATACTATGTGCATCCTTTTTTATGGTAAACTTTATAAAGTTTTATTACAAATTTAGGCTTTGATGCTACAGGACAGAATTTCACCAATGATTATGAAACAAAGAGAGAGGAGAGAAGAGAAGGGTGAATCCTGAATGGCTGAGCTTATAATGGCAGTTAATCATGCATATAAATTTGTAATGAAACTTTATAAAGTTGACCATAAAAACTAAAAAGGGATGCACATGCATGATGAGTATGAGAAAATAAAATATCATAACATTGAACCCATGGGCTGTATATATATAATTACTATGGTAGGAGCGAATAATGAAGAGAATCTACATGCATCTGATGAATTGGTTGTATATCGCAGTCATTAAATGAAAGCAATATCATAACATTGAACCCAATGAATTGACTGTATACATATAAAATTGCTAACTTTATTCTCCATGCACGTAAACATTACATGTGACTTTCGTATTCGAATATTTATTACGGTTTCGCACATAATTATTTGAGAGAATATCAGCTCGGTTTCTCATGGAATTATATTGATTGAAAATATAATGATTTTTGCATGTTGAAGGTTTTTTGTGTGTGGGAATTAAAAAAAAAGAGGCTGTTCTAGCAATGCTTACACGTTAACAGTGCCAAACAAGTATAATCAAGTACAAACAAGCTGAAAGAGATGTAATAATTATATATAAACCTATATGTCCCAATATTTGACATTTATAACAAAGATCCACCACCATAAACATCCATAAAGTACTAATTAAAGCTAGCTAGCAATATCTTGACGCCTCTTAGCAACCACCACCACCACCACCACCTCCTCCTCCACCACCACCACCACCATCACCACCACTGTAACCACCACCTCCTCCTCCACCACCACCACCACCATCACCACCACTATAACCACCACCTCCTCCACCCCCATCACCACCATAAAATACGGCCCTGCCACCACCACCACCACCATGGTGGCCGCCACCATGGTCGTCCATGCGGCGGCCCCGATGTCCATTGGCACAGGCCAAGACGATCATCGATACCATCGAAACCGAGGCGAATATTATCATATATAGCAAGAACCTGTCCATTTTTTTTTTTTTGGGTTGCCCTATTGAGGTTTCTATGTTTGGTTTTTTTTGAAGACCACCTTAGCTTCATTTATAAACGCCACTATAGCATTTAGCTTTTAGACTTTTCTCATAGGAAAAGCATTGCCTATTATAAGCTTGCTTGTAAGATGAGGGCTTACTTTCATTTCATTATGATTGATTATGTTTCATTTCTGTCTACAGCTGGTTTTTGTGAGCAAAGTTCCCAAGGGATTGACATTTGGTAATCCAATTGGACATCTCATATGTTTTGCATGTGCGTGGAATGTTCTCATAAAAGCAGGTATTCAAAATATGCCAAAGAAGATATTAAACATAATTAAATACAAGACCGCAGGGGGTTTTGAGTCACCGTAAATTATAAGATTTAGTGATATATTGATCCCTCTATTCTTCATAGTATCCCCAATTTATAATTTGTATTCTTTATTAGTCCCCAGGACTAATAAGAAACCCAAACAATTTCGTGATATGTCCCTTCAGTGTAAGTTTGTCATCTAAAAACTCTGAATCTATATTAATCAGAAATATCCAATATTTGAAGATCCTGATGCGAATATGGATATAAAAAAAATATTCATATCCGACATATATTATAAAATATATATATTTGTATTATATATTGTTTATTTTTTGTTATCTTGTATGATTAATGACAATTGTGATTTATTATATTACTATTAAATTTTTAATTTTTGATATCTAAAAGAGATAATAAGCTTTAAAATGTCAATTTTAATTTTTATATCTTTCTAATTTATCATTTGATTATCTAACTTAATATTAATATTTAAACATATTAGTTACATGAAAAATATATGTATTCAAAGATATCTGAATTTTAAAATTAATATCATATTTGAATTCAAAAGTTAGAATACGGATATTAACGTATCTTATTTGAATCCGTACGAAGGATATACTTACTGGCATTAAATTCCATCTACAAAAAGAGCTTCCGAATTCAAAGAATTAAATGGCTTCAGAACAAAGACATCAACATTGACCAAGGGCTTCGATGCTACAGGACAGAATTTCAAATTGGCCATATGAAACAAAGAGAGAGGCTAGAAGAGAAGGGTGAATCCTGAATGGCGGAGCTTATAATGCCAGTTAATCATGCATATAAATTTGTAATGAAACTTTATAAAGTTGACCATAAAAACTAAAAAGGGATGAACATGCCTGATGAGTATGAGAAAATAAAATAACATTGAACCCATGGGCTGTATATATATATAATGGAAAAGATACATTGAGTCACGATTACCGACCAAAACTCAGACCTGAAGTGTTTTCATTTTTAAAAAAATAGTAAACATCATCTAATGAGGTATATGCTTTCATAAAAAGTGCATATCGTTCCATTTCAAATTGAATGAACCCATTTTTAACAAATATAAGAAAAAATTCAATGAGGTATATACATCATCTAACGAGATATATATTTAATTAAATCTGTAACGAGATATATATGGTCTGTGTTTTGGTTGGTAATCGTGACTGAGTGTAACAGCACTCATATATAATTACTATGGTAGGAACGAATAATGACGGGAATCTACATCAGATGAATTGGTTGTATATCGCAGTCATTAAATGAAAGCAATATCATAACATTGAACCCAAACAGTTTTTAGTAGCAGCTTACTGCACACAAATTTCAGGCAAATAGTGCTCAAAAGCTGCTATTTCAAAAAGTTAAGAAAGTAAGTTTCCTACATAATCAGTTTTAAAACATGGAATCCTGCAGAATCAGTTTTGCAATCGCGCAACCAAACACACCTAAGAATTTCTTATCTAGTAAATTTAACATGAAAGATCTTGGTCCTGCATATGTAATTCTTGGTATAGAATTAACTAGATTGCATGATGGCATCTCTATTTCTCAGTCTCATTATGTTGAAAAAAATTTGTGAAATTTTGAATATTATGATTGTAATCCCGTTTCTACACCATATGATCCCAATTTCCATTTAAAGGTAGATGTAGGGGATCTTGTCCAACAACTTATATATGCTCAAATCATTGGTAGCTTAATGTATTTAGTAAATTGTTCTAGGCTTGACATCTCTTATGTTGTAGGAAGGCTGAGTAGATACACTGGTAATCCTAATACAGACCACTAGAAAGCCTTGTGTAGAGTCTTTAGATATCTTAAACGCACAATTAAAT
Source organism: Acorus calamus (assembly GCA_030737845.1). NCBI lineage: Eukaryota > Viridiplantae > Streptophyta > Magnoliopsida > Acorales > Acoraceae > Acorus > Acorus calamus. The sequence continues at coordinate 21,780,040 of CM060872.1, read as the reverse complement.
ATTGTTTGCACTATTTTGGCTATCCATCTGTCTTAGAAGGATACACTGATGCGAACTGGATGTCTGATTCTGATCAGACCATGTCCACCAGTGAATATATTTTTGTTCTAGGAGGCGTTGCTGTATCATGGGAGTCTGTTAAACAAACTGTTAGAGCAAAGTCCACTATGGAAACTGAGTTCATTGCCTTAGATTTTGCTGGTGAGCAAGCTGAATGGCTTAGAAACCTGCTTTTAGATATATCTATTGTTAGAAGATCTCTTCCACCTATATCTATTCATTGCGATAATAAGGCAACAATAGATAAAGCCAAACGGCTCTGTCCAGGCCACTATGGAAACGGCTATGTTCTTCCATCATCTATATAAATCAAATAGAGGAGGACTGCAATATATAAGAAATCTCGTATCTCTCTCTTCTTGTACCACAAGAAAAAATTATTCTTTCTTTTTGGCGATACTTCAAGTTAGCGACCGATTCATTAATTTTCTTCCTGCTGCACCAAAGAAGAAGATCAGCGAGGCTGTGTGGTTGTATCCGGGGAGCAGACCGTCGAGTACCCTGTGCGACTGAGGGAGCGATTATGTTCTTAAGACAGCGTACAACGTGCCTCTATCCAGGCCATCTCTAAAACCCTTTGTGTTTTGATATGTTATTTGATCCATTGCATGTTTGTTTAATCTGACTTCGAAAAACTATTTTTCAACAATTTAAGAGCAGAATCGTTTTCAGATTAAACATTTTTCTTCCCTTTACACACCATGGCTTTTAATGATGATAGAGAGTCAACCAAACCCGAAATTTGATTTAAATATCTAAAATACCCTTACTATAGTCTTATACATATAGTTGCAAATTTATTTCTTTACCCACATCACAATTATAAAAAATGAGTTTTTATAAATATTTAACAAATGTAAATAAATAAAACAACCGATTATATAATTAAATTCATAATAAGAGTAATCCTAAATAAGTTGAATATTATGAACTCCTATAAAAAAAAGTAAACTACGGAATATTAATAAACTAAAATAAAACAATTTTTTTAAAGTTTAGAAGACAAGTGATTAAGTATTTACCCTCTTAAACATCTACTACAACTTACCCAAATTAATTATCCCGGTTTTGATGAAGAACAATAAAAAGATGAACCCTAAGAAAGAAAGAGAGAAATGAGAATGTTTTATTAAGATGTAATTAATTTATTAAGATAATGATGATCATTAAAAAAATTAATTACATAATCCACCCAGATTTTCATAACCCCACCAAATTGATGGTTTCATATTACACCTTATTTTCCTTCCTACATGGATTTTGAATCATGTTGGGCCCACATTTTTCATTTAAGGTAACCACCAACCAAATAGTGAATTTTAACATTTTTCTAGTAATCAAGGTGGAATCAGAATCCATCTTAAAATAACATGAACTAAAGGAGACCTAGGTGTTAAGAATGCATGCATAATTAGGAACTCATGACTGGAGTTCAATGACATGAAATTTTGTAAGAGTGACTTCTATATATGCTGATTTTATTCATTTTATGGTCCTATAGGTGCTATAAAATTTTATATTGATCAAAATATCTTGATTTTTGCATGTTGAAGGTTTTTTTGGGTGTGATTATAAAGTGTGAAAGACATTTTAAAAATAAAATGCGGAAAAAGTTTACTTTGAGAAGTGTCAGGCCAATCTTTTTTACAACCACAATACAGTCTCCATGTAATTATATAATATATAATTATTTAATGCATTACAGATACAAGATAAATGAGCGAAACATAATAAATATATACACTAGATGAAGAAAAAGATACGCTAGGTTGGACTGTAGCAATATATATGTATATATTATAAGCCATTATTTGACATAGAATGAGTAACATAAATATCACCAACACACAAGTTATACAACAGGGTTGTGGCCATATTCTCATGATCATGTGATCCTAATTAACCACCATAGTGGCCGCCGCCCCCGCAACCTCATGGTAGCCTTCGCCGCCACCATGGTGGCCTCCACCGCCGTGGAGGTGGCCGTGGCCGTTGCCACCATCAGTCGGAGGAATAACAGCGCCATCACTGTAGTACTGGTTCTTGTGGCGGTGGCATTTGCCATCACCACCTTCGGCACAGGCGAAGACGATCATCGAAACCATTGAAATCGAGGCGGCGACCAAACAGAGCAAGAGAAGGGCACTGGAGGCCTGAAAAGCTCCTCCACCTCCAATGGCCAGATCATGCAAGAGCCTGACTATGCTTGTTTTTGGCAATTGTGGTTTCTATGTTGGTTTTTCTTTTCTAAGATCACCTCAGCTTCCTTTATAAAACACCACCATAGATTAGACTTTATTTGATGGCCCCTGTTACCACCAATCATAGTCACAAAATTTGTCTTCACAAATGTTCGATAAGGATACCATTAGATTCAATAAGTGGAAATTAAATATTAGATGACACACAATAAATAAAATATAGCTAATATATAAAAATAATTATATAAGTTTATAGCTAATTTATAAAAATAATTATAAAAATACTAATTCTGATTATTAGTATAAGAAGTAAATATACATGCTTTTGCATGATGGACGAAACAAATGATAATCATGAGGACTAGTTTTTTTTAAATTAGAACAAATGTGATAAAACCACCTAAACTAAATGCATAGTTCAACAAATAGAAGTTTATTGGGTTATATACAAGAGGAATCCAATGATCAGGGCACTTTGTGACTGTGCCATCAATACATATGAAATTAAAAAGAAGAATAAAGCATAATATAAAATTAAATTGATCCCGATCCGGATTGGCATACTATTTAAAACTAAATAAGTCCTCTAATGGCAATTATATGGGAGTCAAAGTAGAAATATTTAAGGCAAAGAAAGTACTAAGCAAGAAAAAAGACAATGAAATAACAAAATCAGGATTGGTGTGGTTGCATGAGAATCAAAGCTTGATTAATATTCATCACAAAAATTCATACATTAATTGTTCCCCACAATACCAGAGACATTTTTTGTGAAAGGGTAACAAAAAAGAGTGGTTGCTGAGTCACTTCTTTTTGATTGTCATACTTTTTTTTTCTAGCTTACCTTTTATTTGATCATTTGAAGATAAATACATTTATACAAAATATTTTGGTAAACGTACTTTCAAAATAAATTAAAGTGATCCAGACATTAAAAGTGAGACTTGGTAGCGTTTGACAATTGCTCAGAAGTACTTTTAGACGACTTCTCTTCTGTAGAAGAAGAAGTGATTGCATTTGATAACCTGATCAATCGCTTCTCCTTCTGTAGAAGGAGAAAAACTACTCTTTCGAGAAGGAGAAAATAACTCCTTCTATAAAAAGAGTTTTTTTACTTCTACAAATGTTTTTAAAAAATTGATATTTTGACTAAAATACATTTATGAAATTTTATATATTTCTAAAAACCATTTAAGTACTATAAATAACAATTTTTTTTTTCTCACCGCTCCCATGTTACATTGATCGAGATGTACTATATATAACAAACTCACACAAAAAAAATTCCCTCTTTTATATATATATATATACATATAACAAACTATGTATAACAAATGTGTGATGTACTATATATAACAAGCTCACCCAAAAAAATTTCCCTCTTATATATATATATATATATATATATATATATATATATATACGCGAGCGATTCAGTGCGGGAATGCGGGAATGCGGGAAACGACGTCGATCGTTCGATCGCGGGTCCATCGCATCCAACGGTCGAGATGAATCGCACCCGACCGTCCGATGCGATGGACCCGTGATCGACGGCCCGTGATCGCTTTCCGCACGACCGCATTCCCGCACTGAATCGGCTCCCTATATATATATATATATATATATATGAAAATTATTACGTGCGGCGAACGACAGGTGCGGCCGCGACGTGGGCCGTTCGATCGCCAGTCCATCGCATCCAACGGTCGACGTGAATCGCACCCGACCGTCCGATGCGATGGACCCTTGATCGACGGCCCACGATCAACGCCGCACCTGCCGTTCGCCGCAGGTAATCGGCCCCATATATATATATATATATATATATATATATATATAACAAACAAATATAAAATAAATGCACCCATAACAAACTATATATATTAAAACAAATAACAAACCCATAACAACCCCCATACGAATATATAACAAATGAATATATAATAAACCACACACCTGATAACAAACCACACGCGCACACAAACACACAATAAACGAATTTAAAATTAAATATAAATTTGTTATATAAACTCATAACAAGTTATAGGGGTTTTCAAGAGATATACATACGAACAAGGTGTAATTTTTATCTCTGTCTTTTTATAAGATTTTTATTATAGGTTTTAATTTTAAAATTAAAAATTAATAATATTATATTGTATCCTCTTTTAAATTGATCATGCTATATTGATTTTAATAAATTATTATTATTTTAATAATATTCTTTTATATAATTTTATTATTAATATGTTGTAGGCAAATATTATTATAGTTATATGTGTGTTTTGGTCATTTGACTATATAGTTGATTATATTTATTTATTTATATTTATCTATTAAAATAATTGTATAAAATAAAGTAAAGGGTATTTTAGACCATTCATGTGATTTCTATTGGAAAAATACTTTTTGAAAATATTTATCAATATGTGTTCCCAAACAACTTCTGCTCCAAATACAAGAAGTTCCTTCTTTAGAAGTAACTTCTCTGATAAAGAACTTCGTGTAGAAGTATTTCTAAACAAGTTGTCAAATTATGCCTTAATGCAATGACTACTTTTCTAAAAACAAAAGTTTTGGATATGTGTGCCTCTAAATCCCTGTAACTATTTTTCATGATCAAGTAAAAATATTTTTCATGATCACATATAACTGTAATTACCTCTAAGTCCCGATTTTGACATCCGCCTCAATACCTTCTTAAACCATTTTTGGAAAAAAAAATTGGTTCCTATCTTCAAAATCACTTTTCAATATTCTTTTTTATTTCTTGTACCCCATGTTTATTCAATCTTTATATTTAACAATCTATTCTAGTATAATATTTGATATTATTATGATTGATGAAATATGTGTATCCATTTTTATGAAAATTTAACATATTATGTAACAATATAAAAATAATTCACAAAATGGTTTTTAAAATAGAAATTAAAATTATAAAAGATTTACATAAATTAGAATGCTATCTAATTCACAATGGATTTTCAAAGATAAAAAGTAAAAGATATTAAAAAGATCACATGAACCTCCATGATGGCCGCCTCCGTGGTGGCCTCCGCCTCCACCATGGTGGCCCACCACGGAGGCCGCCGTCACCACCACCACCACCACCACCATCACCATCATCACCACCACCACCATCACCGTGGTCCTTGTGGCGGCGTCGTTTTCCATCGCTGCCACCACCACCATGTCCATCTGCACGGGCGAAGACGATCATCGATACCATTGAAACCGAGGGTGGCGATCATACATTGCAAGAGAAGGCCGCCGGAGACCTGAAACACTCCACCACCCCCACCATCACCGCCGCCGCCACCGGCGGCTAGTTCATGCAAGAGCCTGGCCATGCTTTGTTGTTTTTTTTTTTGGCTACGGGTATCTATATATGTGGTTTTTTGAAGACAACCTCAGCTTCATTTATAAACACCACTATAGCTTAGACTTTTGTCATAGGAAAAGCAATGCTAATTAATTACAAGTTTGCTTGAAGATGAGGGCTTAGACTTTCACTTGGATATGATTGATTATGTATATGGCTTGTTTTTCTGAGGAAAGTTTCCAAGGGGTTGACAATCTGGTAATCCAATTGGACATCTGATATGCTTTGTGCGTGGAATGTTCGATTTTATGAATTGCTTTTGCAAGGAAAGTTCAGTATGAATTGTTTAATTTAGTTTTTGAGTTTATCCTATGAATTCAGTTTGGTTTAATATAAAACTCTTTTATTTTTAGGGTGTGTTTGTACATAAATTTGAAGAGAAAATGTGAGAATTTAGGTCAAAGGGAAAGTGGTGGAAAATAAAATATTTTTTCTTTAACCAATTTTCATGATGCTTGTGCATATGGTGGAAAAATTTTCCACCACTCTCTCAAATTCTCATATACAGAGAAAATAAAAAAATTTTCGACCTTTTCTAATAAGACAAAAATAAGAGAGATAAAATGATGAATTTTTTTTTCTTTTTCTTGTTTTACACAAATGCTAGATATTTGAATGATCAAAGGAAATGTTTTTACTTTCCCTCACTTTCCGTTATGCACAAACACATCTTTAATGCAGAAGTTATAATGTTTAATTTTCTGCTAAATACAAATTTATTTTAAGATATCATCATTCAAAAAAGATATTAAACATAGTTAAATACACCTTAAACTATACGATTTATTTAGTGATATATTGATCCCTTCATTCTTCATAGCATCCATAGTTTAAAAATATATTCATTTTTAGTCCCCCAGGGCTAATAAGAAACCAAAACAATTCAATGATATGTCCCTTCAATATAAGTCTGTCATCCGTAAAACTCCGAATCCATATTAATAAAAAAAATATGCGATATTTGAATATTAAGAGTGCGAATATGGATATCAGTATATTCGATAAAAAAATATATCCATATCCGACATATATTATAAACGCTCGCGATTAGGTGCGGCGAACGGTAGGTGCGGCCGCGACGTGGGCCGTCCGATCGCGAGTCTATCGCATCCAACGGTCGACGTGAATCGCACCCGACCGTCCGATGCGATGGACCTAAGATCGACGGCCCGTGATCGTTGCCGCACCCGCCGTTCGCCGCACCTAATCGGTTTCCATATTATAAAAATATATATATTTGTAATATAGATTATTCATATCTTGTTATCTTTTATGATTAATTACAATTGTGATATAAAGAAATTTGAATCTAAAAATTAATATTATACCTAAATTAAAAAGTTTGAATACGAATATTAACATATCTCATATGTATCTTTCGTAATGATATACTTATTTTCAGGCTTCAAACTCCATTGACCATCAGAGCTTCCGAATTAAACGGCTTTACACAACAAAGACGTCAACATTGACCAAGGGCTTTGAGCTACAGGACAGAATTTGACCAATGATTATGACATTAATTGCCCATGAAACAAAGAGAGAGGCTAGAAGAGAAGGGTGAATCCTGATTGGTTGTATCTCTTTTTTCTACTTTGTATGGGAAAAAATTAATATATTATATATATAATTTGAATTAGTCCATTGACATGCATTGAATTAGTCCATTATATATATAATATATTATATATATAATTTGAATTAGTCCATTTGAATGGGTCGAATAAGAATGGTTGGAAAAAATCTGAAAAATGAGTATGGTGACATACAAATATCTAGTTCAGGCATTTGAAAATATTAAATTGAAAGAAATTCAGGCGGCTAGCACATGCTAAGGTAGCGTTTGATAGCAGGATTACAAAACTGATTTTTTACAAATGTTGAGTTTAAAACTGATTTTGTAGGAAACTTCATTCTCTTAGCTTTCTTCAATTGTAGTTTTTGGGAACTATTTATTTAAAAATTAGTCTACAAGAAGTTGCGATTGTAAAACTATTTGTTTGTACAATTGTAGAACTAACTGCTTGTAAACACAAAAGCTGTCCAATTACATAATTAAATGCTGCCTAAGAGGGAGATACAGGTGTGAGGATTTTCATTTAACAATTGTTTGTTATATGCGGCGGAGCTTATAATGTCACTTAATCATGCATATGAATTTGGTCATTTGACTATATAGTTGATTATATTTATTTATTTATATTTATCTATTAAAATAATTGTATAAAATAAAGTAAAGGGTATTTTAGACCATTCATGTGATTTCTATTGGAAAAATACTTTTTGAAAATATTTATCAATATGTGTTCCCAAACAACTTCTGCTCCAAATACAAGAAGTTCCTTCTTTAGAAGTAACTTCTCTGATAAAGAACTTCGTGTAGAAGTATTTCTAAACAAGTTGTCAAATTATGCCTTAATGCAATGACTACTTTTCTAAAAACAAAAGTTTTGGATATGTGTGCCTCTAAATCCCTGTAACTATTTTTCATGATCAAGTAAAAATATTTTTCATGATCACATATAACTGTAATTACCTCTAAGTCCCGATTTTGACATCCGCCTCAATACCTTCTTAAACCATTTTTGGAAAAAAAAATTGGTTCCTATCTTCAAAATCACTTTTCAATATTCTTTTTTATTTCTTGTACCCCATGTTTATTCAATCTTTATATTTAACAATCTATTCTAGTATAATATTTGATATTATTATGATTGATGAAATATGTGTATCCATTTTTATGAAAATTTAACATATTATGTAACAATATAAAAATAATTCACAAAATGGTTTTTAAAATAGAAATTAAAATTATAAAAGATTTACATAAATTAGAATGCTATCTAATTCACAATGGATTTTCAAAGATAAAAAGTAAAAGATATTAAAAAGATCACATGAACCTCCATGATGGCCGCCTCCGTGGTGGCCTCCGCCTCCACCATGGTGGCCCACCACGGAGGCCGCCGTCACCACCACCACCACCACCACCATCACCATCATCACCACCACCACCATCACCGTGGTCCTTGTGGCGGCGTCGTTTTCCATCGCTGCCACCACCACCATGTCCATCTGCACGGGCGAAGACGATCATCGATACCATTGAAACCGAGGGTGGCGATCATACATTGCAAGAGAAGGCCGCCGGAGACCTGAAACACTCCACCACCCCCACCATCACCGCCGCCGCCACCGGCGGCTAGTTCATGCAAGAGCCTGGCCATGCTTTGTTGTTTTTTTTTTTGGCTACGGGTATCTATATATGTGGTTTTTTGAAGACAACCTCAGCTTCATTTATAAACACCACTATAGCTTAGACTTTTGTCATAGGAAAAGCAATGCTAATTAATTACAAGTTTGCTTGAAGATGAGGGCTTAGACTTTCACTTGGATACGATTGATTATGTATATGTGTCTTCGGCTTGTTTTTGTGAGGAAAGTTTCCAAGGGGTTGACAATCTGGTAATCCAATTGGACATCTCATATGCTTTGTGGGTGGAATGTTCGATTTTATGAATCGCTTTTGCGAGGAAAGTTCAGTATGAATTGTTTAATTTAGTTTTTGAGTTTCTTCTATGAATTCAGTTTGGTTTAATATAAAACTCTTTTATTTTTAGGGTGTGTTTGTAAACAAATTTGAAGAGAAAATAAAAGAAAATGAAGGAATTTAGGTCAAAGGGAAAGTGGTGGAAAGTAAAATATTTTTTCTTTAACCAATTTTCATGATGTTTGTGCATATGGTAGAAAAATTTTCCACCACTCTCTCAAATTCTCATATACAGAGAAAATAAAATTTTTTTCGACCTTTTCTAATAAGACAAAAATAAGAGAGAGAAAATGAGAAATTTTTTTTCTTTTTCTTGTTTTACACAAATGCTAGATATCTGTATGATCAAAGAAAATGTTTTTACTTTCCCTCACTTTCCGTTATGCACAAACACATCTTTAATGCAGAAGTTATTCTGTTTAATTTTCTGCTAAATACAAATTTATTTTAAGATATCATCATTCAAAAAAGATATTAAACATAGTTAAATACACCTTAAACTATACGATTTATTTAGTGATATATTGATCTCTTCATTCTTTATAGTATCCATAGTTTAAACAATATATTCATTTTTAGTCCCCCAGGGCTAATAAGAAACCAAAATAATTCAATGATAGGTCCCTTCAAGATAAGTCTGTCATCCGTAAAACTCCGAATCCATATTTTAATAAAAAATATTTGATATTTGAATATTAAGAGTGCGAATATGGATATCAGTACATTCGATAAAAAAAATATCCATATCCGACATATATTATAAACGCTCGCAATTAGGTGCTGCGAACGGCAGGTGCGGTCGTGACGTGGGTCGTCCGATCGCGAGTCCATCGCATCCAACGGTCGACGTGAATCGCACCCGACCGTCCGATGCGATGGACCCGTGATCGACGGCCCGTGATCGCTGCCGCACCCGCCGTTCGCCGCACCTATTATAAAAAAAAATATATTTGTAATATAGATTGTTCATATTTTTATGATTAGTTACAATTGTGATTTAAAGAAATCTGAATCTAAAAATTAATATTATACCTGAATTAAAAAGTTTGAATACGAATATTAAAATATCTCATACGTATCTTTCGTAATGATATACTTATTTTCAGGCTTCAAACTCCATTGACCATCAGAGCTTCCGAATTAAACGGCTTTACACAACAAAGACGTCAACATTGACCAAGGGCTTTGAGCTACAGGACAGAATTTGACCAATGATTATGACATTAATTGCCCATGAAACAAAGAGAGAGGCTAGAAGAGAAGGGTGAATCCTGATTGGTTGTAGCTCTTTTTTCTACTTTGTATGGGAAAAAATTAATATATTATATATATAATTTGAATTAGTCCATTGACATATATTGAATTAGTCCATTATATATATAATATATTATATATATAATTTGAATTAGTCCATTTGAATGAGTCGAATAAGAATGGTTGGAAAACACCTGAAAAATGAGTATGGTGACATACAATTATCTAGTTCAGGCATTTGAAAATATTAAATTGAAAGAAATTCAGGCGGCTAGCACATGCTAAGGTAGCGTTTGATAGCAGAATTACAAAACTGATTTTTTACAAGTGTTGAGTTTAAAACTGATCTTTTTCTTGTCTTCGGCTTGTTTTTGTGAGGAAAGTTTCCAAGGGGTTGACAATCTGGTAATCCAATTGGACATCTCATATGCTTTGTGCGTGGAATGTTCGATTTTATGAATCGCTTTTGCGAGGAAAGTTCAGTATGAATTGTTTAATTTAGTTTTTGAGTTTATCCTATGAATTCAGTTTGGTTTAATATAAAACTCTTTATATTTTTAGGGTGTGTTTGTACACAAATTTGAAGAAAAAATGAAAGAAAGTGAGGGAATTTAGGTCAAAGGGAAAGTGGTGGAAAGTAAAACATTTTTTCTTTAACCAATTTTCATGGTGTTTGTGCATATGGTAGAAAAATTTTCCACCACTCTCAAATTCTCATATACAGAGAAAATAAAAAAAATTTCGACATTTTCTAATAAGACAAAAATAAGAGAGAGAAAATGAGAAATTTTTTTTCTTTTCCTTGTTTTACACAAATGCTAGATATTTGAATGATCAAAGGAAATGTTTTTACTTTCTCTCACTTTCCGTTATGCACAAACACATCTTTAATGCAGAAGTTATTCTGTTTAATTTTCTGCTAAATACAAATTTATTTCAAGATATCATCATTCAAAAAAGATATTAAACATAGTTAAATACACCTTAAACTATACGATTTATTTAGTGATATATTGATCCCTTCATTCTTCATAGTATTCATAGTTTAAACAATATAATCATTTTTAGTCCCCAGGGCTAATAAGAAACCAAAACAATTCAATGATAGGTCCCTTCAAGATAAGTTTGTCATCCATAAAACTCTGAATCCATATTTTAATAAAAATATCTGATATTTGAATATTAAGAGTGCGAATATGGATATCAGTACATTCGATAAAAAAAATATCCATATCCGACATATATTATAAACGCTCGCAATTAGGTGCGGCGAACGGCAGGTGCGGCCGCGACGTGGGCCGTCCGATCGCGATTAGGTGCGGCGAACGGCACGTGCGGCCGCAACGTGGGCCGTCCGATCACGAGTCCATCGCATCTAACGGTCGACGTGAATCGCACCCGACCGTCCGATGCGATAGACCCGTGATCGACGGCCCGTGATCGCTGCCGCACCCACCGTTCGCCGCACCTAATCGGTTCCCATATTATAAAAATATATATATTTGTAATATAGATTGTCCATATTTTTATGATTAGTTACAATTGTGATTTAAAGAAATCTGAATCTAAAAATTAATATTATACCTGAATTAAAAAGTTGGTTCCTATCTTCAAAATCACTTTTCAATATTCTTTTTTATTTCTTCCACCCCATGTTTATCCAATCTTTATATTTAACAATCTATTCTAGTATAATATTTGATATTATTATATTAATATAATGAATATTTTGAAGATACTTTTATGATTGATGAAATATGTGTATCCATTTTTATGAAAATTTTACATATTATGTAACAATATAAAAATAATTCACAAAATGGTTTTTAAAATAGAAATTAAAATTATAAAAGATTTACATAAATTAGAATGCTATCTAATTCACAATGGATTTTCAAAGATAAAAAGTAAAAGATATTAAAAAGATCACATGAACCTCCATGATGGCCGCCTCCGTGGTGGCCTCCGCCTCCACCATGGTGGCCGCCGTCACCACCACCACCACCACCACCACCACCATCACCATCATCACCACCACCACCATCACCGTGGTCCTTGTGGCGGCGTCGTTTTCCATCGCTGCCACCACCACCATGTCCATCAGCACGGGCGAAGACGATCATCGATACCATTGAAACCGAGGTGGCGATCATACATTGCAAGAGAAGGCCGCCGGAGACCTGAAACACTCCACCACCCCCACCATCACCGCCGCCGCCACCGGCGGCTAGTTCATGCAAGAGCCTGGCCATGCTTTGTTGTTTTTTTTTTTGGCTACTGGGGTATCTATATATGTGGTTTTTTGAAGACAACCTCAGCTTCATTTATAAACACCACTATAGCTTAGACTTTTGTCATAGGAAAAGCAATGCTAATTAATTACAAGTTTGCTTGAAGATGAGGGCTTAGACTTTCACTTGGATATGATTGATTATGTATATGTGTTTTCGGGTCCGTTTGGTAGCGCGTTTGGGGGCGATTCTGCTTTTTAAAAAGCGGATTCCGCCCAAACGCGCAACCAAACGGGTTGGATTCCGGCGGAATCAAAAGCTGGATTCCTTTTAATTTCTCTCTCGAAATCCGTGTTTTTAAAATCTCAAAAAGAACGCTTTTTCGATTTTTTGAATTGAAAAGCAACTTTTTCTACCAAACATTAAATTCCTTCCAAATATTGATTCCTGAATTAAAAAAAAACATCCTAAAAAAGTCAAAGGTCTAAAATCATCTTAAAAAGCAGCTTTATTCTAAAATCTACTTTTCAATATGTGTTTCCAAACGGACCCGGCTTGTTTTTCTGAGGAAAGTTTCCAAGGGGTTGACAATCTGGTAATCCAATTGGACATCTGATATGCTTTGTGCGTGGAATGTTCGATTTTATGAATTGCTTTTGCAAGGAAAGTTCAGTATGAATTGTTTAATTTAGTTTTTGAGTTTATCCTATGAATTCAGTTTGGTTTAATATAAAACTCTTTTATTTTTAGGGTGTGTTTGTACATAAATTTGAAGAGAAAATGTGAGAATTTAGGTCAAAGGGAAAGTGGTGGAAAATAAAATATTTTTTCTTTAACCAATTTTCATGATGCTTGTGCATATGGTGGAAAAATTTTCCACCACTCTCTCAAATTCTCATATACAGAGAAAATAAAAAAATTTTCGACCTTTTCTAATAAGACAAAAATAAGAGAGATAAAATGATGAATTTTTTTTCTTTTTCTTGTTTTACACAAATGCTAGATATTTGAATGATCAAAGGAAATGTTTTTACTTTCCCTCACTTTCCGTTATGCACAAACACATCTTTAATGCAGAAGTTATAATGTTTAATTTTCTGCTAAATACAAATTTATTTTAAGATATCATCATTCAAAAAAGATATTAAACATAGTTAAATACACCTTAAACTATACGATTTATTTAGTGATATATTGATCCCTTCATTCTTCATAGCATCCATAGTTTAAAAATATATTCATTTTTAGTCCCCCAGGGCTAATAAGAAACCAAAACAATTCAATGATATGTCCCTTCAATATAAGTCTGTCATCCGTAAAACTCCGAATCCATATTAATAAAAAAAATATGCGATATTTGAATATTAAGAGTGCGAATATGGATATCAGTATATTCGATAAAAAAATATATCCATATCCGACATATATTATAAACGCTCGCGATTAGGTGCGGCGAACGGTAGGTGCGGCCGCGACGTGGGCCGTCCGATCGCGAGTCTATCGCATCCAACGGTCGACGTGAATCGCACCCGACCGTCCGATGCGATGGACCTAAGATCGACGGCCCGTGATCGTTGCCGCACCCGCCGTTCGCCGCACCTAATCGGTTTCCATATTATAAAAATATATATATTTGTAATATAGATTATTCATATCTTGTTATCTTTTATGATTAATTACAATTGTGATATAAAGAAATTTGAATCTAAAAATTAATATTATACCTAAATTAAAAAGTTTGAATACGAATATTAACATATCTCATATGTATCTTTCGTAATGATATACTTATTTTCAGGCTTCAAACTCCATTGACCATCAGAGCTTCCGAATTAAACGGCTTTACACAACAAAGACGTCAACATTGACCAAGGGCTTTGAGCTACAGGACAGAATTTGACCAATGATTATGACATTAATTGCCCATGAAACAAAGAGAGAGGCTAGAAGAGAAGGGTGAATCCTGATTGGTTGTATCTCTTTTTTCTACTTTGTATGGGAAAAAATTAATATATTATATATATAATTTGAATTAGTCCATTGACATGCATTGAATTAGTCCATTATATATATAATATATTATATATATAATTTGAATTAGTCCATTTGAATGGGTCGAATAAGAATGGTTGGAAAAAATCTGAAAAATGAGTATGGTGACATACAAATATCTAGTTCAGGCATTTGAAAATATTAAATTGAAAGAAATTCAGGCGGCTAGCACATGCTAAGGTAGCGTTTGATAGCAGGATTACAAAACTGATTTTTTACAAATGTTGAGTTTAAAACTGATTTTGTAGGAAACTTCATTCTCTTAGCTTTCTTCAATTGTAGTTTTTGGGAACTATTTATTTAAAAATTAGTCTACAAGAAGTTGCGATTGTAAAACTATTTGTTTGTACAATTGTAGAACTAACTGCTTGTAAACACAAAAGCTGTCCAATTACATAATTAAATGCTGCCTAAGAGGGAGATACAGGTGTGAGGATTTTCATTTAACAATTGTTTGTTATATGCGGCGGAGCTTATAATGTCACTTAATCATGCATATGAATTTGTAATAAAACTTTATAAAGTTGACCATAAAGAAGGATGCACATAGTATAAAAAAATAAAATATCATAACATTGAACCCAATGAATTGGCTGTATATACAAAAAAATTAGTTAGGAATGAATAATGAAGAGTATCTACATCAGATGAATTGGTTATATATCGCAGTCATTAAATTAAAACAATATCATATCATTGTTGAGGTCCACCTATTCTACTATCTGAAGAAAACAATGAGACAAGGATGGAATTTCAAGAATTGCGAAGGATGACATTACATTACAGGTAATATTACATTACAGGTACTATAGATATAGATAGTACTTGCTATACATATACATATAATAACAACAAATTGGCAACACAAAGCGACATGTGATACAAATTAAATATGGTGGCCACCCTAATGGCCATTGATCCTAAAAGCCACCACCGCCGCCACCACCTCCGCCACCACCGCCGCCACCGCCGCCGCCCATGCCGATGCTGATGCCGTGGTCGCCACCTACATGGTGGCCGCCATGGTGGCCTGCGCCTCCATGGTGGTGGACACCTCCGTGGTGGCCGCCATGGTGGTGGACACCTCCGTGGTGGCCGCCATGGTGGTGGCCGCCTCCGTGGTGGCCTCCGCCTCCATGATGGCCACCATGATGACCGCCTCCATGATGGTGATGGCCCCCACAATTGTCGCCACCACCATCACCGTCGCCGCCACCGCCACCACCATCACCGAAGCCGCCACCACCATCACCACCATCACCGTCGCCGCCACCACCATCACCACCATCATGGCCGTCCTCGAGGCAGCGCCGAAGTCCACTGGCACAGGCGAAAACGATCATTAATACCATCGAAACCAAGGCGAATATTATCATTCC
Source organism: Acorus calamus (assembly GCA_030737845.1). Taxonomy (NCBI): domain Eukaryota; kingdom Viridiplantae; phylum Streptophyta; class Magnoliopsida; order Acorales; family Acoraceae; genus Acorus; species Acorus calamus. The sequence goes on along the minus strand of CM060872.1, from coordinate 21,763,928 downwards.
TAGCAAGAACTTGTCCATTTTTTTTTGTTGGGTTGCCTATTGAGGTTTATATGTTTTGTTTTTTTTTTTTAAGACCACCTTAGCTTCATTTATAAACACCACTATAGCTTTAAGACTTTCTCATAGGAAAAGCATTGCCTATTACACGTTTTCTTGGAATATGAGGGCTTTAGACTTCCACTTCATTATGATGGACTACGTTTCATTTCTGTCTTCAGTTGGTATTTGTGAGGAAAGTTCTCAAGGGGTGGGTTGAATTTTTCTAAGCCATGATTTTTTTATTTAAAAAAAAGTACTATGCGAAATCTAAATGGAGGATAATGTTATTATTTTTGTTCAATAAGATATCAAAGTGGATGATTGACTCATTCTATAGTGTTGACACAGATTCTTATTGCTCAATGATATCCCACGATTGAGACAATTGACTGATTCAATGATATCCCATGATTGAGACAATTGGCGGACATCTCATATATATTTTATGTGATTAGGATGTTCGATTCATAGGTTGTTCAGTTTAATTTATTAATAGCTTAGTTCAATTATGAGGTTCTCATGACCTGAGTTTAATAGTCTTTTAATTTTAATGTAGAAGTCATCTATTTCAATTTCAAGCTATATACAAAGTTTGTTTTGTTTAGTTTAATTTCTGAGTTTGTCTCATGAATTCAGTTTGGTTTAATATAATACTCTTTCATTTTTAATGTTATTTAGTTCAATTTTTTGCTAGATACAAATTTATTTTGTAGTCCTTATTGTTTAGTTCAATTTGCGAATGACTCAATTCAGGAGTTATTTAGTTCAATTCATATATTGTTTAATTTTTTTCAAATATTATATGTTTAATATATTAGTTGTTTACATGTTAATATTTTATTGGAGATTGATCAATTTTGATTTGATCCAGTCCTATTTGGATCTAGTTTTTATTTATATTTTTGAGTGTTTTAAAGAATGAAAAAACAACGGGATTTAATTCTTCATTTCTCAAACTTGTAGGAATAATTTTCAAAATAATGTGGTAGTTTCACCACCCATTGATGCAACAAAGGAATATTACACCCATTGAATGTATAACGTGACATGTCTATTCTCTAATTGGCTCTAATGGTAAAGAATGTTGATAGAATGGATTTGAATTTGAATTCTATATAAAATGCAAAATAGTTGGAGGAGCCCATTGAATTTGTATAGGATACTTTTAGAGATGTCTGAGGTGTTAAGATTGCATGCATGATCAGGAACTCTTGACACATGTACCTGGAGTTCAATGACAAAAAAATTTGGAACAGTGAATTCTATGCTGATTTGATTCACCTTGTAGTCCAATGGGTGTTAATAATTTCAAATTAAAAAAATCTTGATTTTTGCACGTTGAAGGTTTTTTGTGTGGGAATTAAATGTGAAAGGCATTATAAAAAGAGTGTCGATACACTCGGTCCATTTTATAACCCATTTTGCTGCCCTAAACACTATGATAGTATAGCATATACTGTGTCATCACAGCATATGAAGTTTTATCAATCATAGTGTATAGATTAGATTTTTATTTTTATTTTTTCAAAGTGAAAAAAATATATTATTGTATCTTTGTATATACTTCATTTTATATAACAACATGTACTTCAATTAGAGAGTATATGATTTTTTTTTAAAAAAAAAGAAAAAACGTTGTGAACTGCAAATAAGGTTGTAATGGACAAGGGCAGAGCCAGGATTTAGAACAAGGGGAGGCCGATGACCATACAACATACTTGAAAGTTTTTTTATAACAAAATATAAATATAATAATTTAAGACAAAATACAAAAATTCAAGTATTCATTAATAATTCAATGCATTGATGAAGATCTCATAGATATTTTGATTAATAGTCACAAATATTTTTGATAGAATTTGGATAATAATTCTATCCAATTAAAATAAATAAATAAATCTCAACAAAAACATTTATCAAAACATAAACCTCGTTAATGTGAATATATGCTCTAATGATTTTCGATTAATATATATATAACTAAAATTAGGACTGAAAAGTAAAACAAATACAAAAATTTTAAAAAATTGAAGATGAACTTAATATTTTCAAATCTCCTAATTCAATTAATAATAAATCAAATCCACCAACAGCAAATAAACACAGATCAAATACAAAGAAAAAAAAACAAAAGCAGGTATTCAAAGTCTGTATCTATTCATTGCGATAATAAGACAGCCATAGATAAAGTCAAACAGTCTAAGGACAAACCTGGGAAGAGGTTCATGAGACTTAGGTTTCAAAATGATCTCTTACTAGCATATCCCTTACTAAAGGACTAGCGAAGAGGCTAGTCTTATCAGCATCAAGAGGGATAGGGCTGAAGCCCATGGAGTAGCACCAGTGGATACCCTACCTTATCAATTGGAGATCTCATGAGACAGGTTCAAAGGGACAAATAAGCTATTGAGTGACTATGTAAAAACACTAAAATCTAAAACCATCCCAATGGTGCCAGTGCTTTGACTGTGATGGTTTAGGAAGAGCTAAAAGCTCTAAATGAATTCAAGGTCTTTAAGACAGGGTATACGACCACGCAATATACCCTTGAATAATTCTACTATAAGAGTGTTATCTTGGGGCTGAGATCTATGAGAACACAGGATGATCTCTAGAGCTCTCTTGAAACCAGATATACGTAATGGCCGTAATGCGCACACCGACTTGAAACCTGGTCTAGTACTTGTGCTTTGCTGTGTAAGTAATTGAAATTTGAATAAAAGGGTCTAGTTCAAGACCTAGTTCACTACGTCCCTTCAGATGGAAGTCAGCCAACACTAAGTGGAGGTTCAAAGCCATAAGCTACCTCTACCGAATGCATAGTAAAACATCGCCATATTTATTTTCTTTAAAAATTTGATTCTTGAAGGGAATTGTTAGAAACATTTGGAATGTCTTGAATTTCCCTCCATTTTATTTCAAATGGTTTCAAATGAAGACTCAAAATTTTTAAAATGTTGTGGAGGGAAAGTGTTCCCTTTGTTGGTTTTGGTTGCTTGGAAACATAGACTCATATTGGTTAAATTATTTAATCACATCTTACTTATAAAGAAGAAAGTTGCTATTTGGGTAGGGTCCCAAGGGGGCAAAGACTTGTGGATGCATTTGCATTTTGTATTGGGTATTGGGGTTTGTGTTTGTGTTTGTGTTTTTGTCAAGAAGATAAGAGAAAGAGATAGAGAATATTCACCGATCTGTAACCGTCGTGATTAGGGTGACGCGATCTGTAACTGCCGTGATTAAGGCGTCGCGTGATTGGGGGCGGATGTTTGTGAAACGTTCCATCCGTTTTGTTGAAACGGCTCTCTTCTTCCATCGTCTATATAAATCAGATATAGGAGGACTGCAATATATAAGCAATCTTGTATCTCTCTCTTCTTGTGCCACAAGAAAAAAATTGTTCATTCATTTTGGCGATACTTCAAGTTAGCGATCAGTTCATTAATCTTCTTCCAGCTGCACCAAAGAAGAAGATCAGTGAGGCTGGGTGGTTGTATTCGGGGAGCATATCGTCAAGTACCTTGTGCGATTGAGGGGACGATTCTGTTTTTAAGACAGCGTACAACATGCCTCCATCCAGGGCATCTCTGAAACCCTTTGTGTTTTGATCTGTTGTTTGATCCATTGCATGTTTGTTTAATCTGATTTTGAAAAACTATTTTCAAACAATTTAAGAACAGAATTGTTTTCAGATTAAACATTTTTCTCCCCAAACCGTAAATTTGGTTTAAATGACTAAAATACCCTTACTATAGTCTTATACATATAGTTGTAAATTTATTTATTTACCCACATCACAATTATAAAAAATGAGTAATCTTTTTATAAATATTTAACAAATATAAATAAATAAAACAACCGATTATATAATTAAACACATAATAAGAGTAATCGTAAATAAGTTGAATATTATGAACTCCTATAAAAAAAAATTTAAACAACGGAATATTAATAACCTAAAATAAAACATTTTTTTTAAGTTTAGAAGACAAGTAATAAAGTATTTAACCCTCTTAAACATCAACAACAATGTACCCAAATTAATTAACCAAGTTTTTGATGAAGAACAAAAGAAAGATGAACCCTGATAAAGAAAGAGAGAGAGGAGTGTTTTATTAAGATGTAATTAATTTATTAAGATAATAATGATCATTAAAAAAATTAATTACATAATCCACCCGGATGTTCAGAACCCCATCAAATTGATGGGATTCAGATTACACCTTAGTTTCCTTCCTACATGGATTTTGCATCATGTTGGGACCACAATTTTCATTTAAGGTAACCAACCAAACAGTGATTTTTAACACTTTTTCAGTAATCAAGGTGGAATCAGAATCCATCTTAAAATAACACAAACTAAACGAGACCTAGGTGTTAAGAATGCATGCATAATTAGGAACTCATGACTGGAGTTCAATGACATGAAATTTTTTAAGAGTGACTTCTATATACGCTGATTTTATTCATTTTCTGGTCCTATAGGTGCTATAGAATTTTAAATTGATAAAAATATCTTGATTTTTGCATGTTGATTTTGGGTGTGATTATAAAGTCTGAATGACATTTTAAAAACAAAATGCGTAAAAAGTTTACTTTAAGAAGTGTCAGGCCAATCTTTTTGACAACCTCGATCAATACGTAGTTGTAATTTGAATTTTTTAAAAACATATAATATATAATTATTTAATGCATTACAGTTACAAGATAAACTAGCCAAAAATAATAAATATATACACTAGATGAAGAAAAAAATATGCTAGGTTGGACTGTAGCAATATATATGTATATATTATAAGCCATTATTTGACATAGAATGAGGCTTCTCATGCCTTGCAATAACATAAATATCACCAACACACAAGTTATACAACATGGTGGTGGCCATATTTTCATGATCATGTGATCCTAATTAACCACCATGGTGGCCGCCGCCCCCGCAACCTCCTCCTCCGTGGTGGCCTCCTCCTCCTCCATGGTAGCCTTCACCGCCACCATGGTGACCTCCATGGTGGCCTCTACTGCCATGGTGGTGGCCGTGGCCGTTGCCACCATCAGTCGGAGGAATAGCACCGCCATCACTGTAGTATTGGTTCCTATGACGGTGGTGTTTGCCATCGCCACCTTCGGCACAGGCGAAGACAATCATCGAAATCAAGGCGGCGATCATAAAGAGCAAGAGAAGGCCACTGGAGGCCTGAAAAGCTCCTCCACCTCCAATGGCCAGATCATGCAAGAGCCTGACCATGCTTGTTTTTGGCAATTGTGGTTTCTATGTTGGTTTTTTTTTTCAAAGACCACCTCAGCTTCCTTTATAAAACACCACCATAGATCAGACTTTATTTGATGGCCCCTGTTACCACCAATCGTAGTCACATAATTTGTGTTCACAAATGTTCGAAAGGATTCCATTAGATACAATAAGTGGAAATTAAATATTAGATGATACATAATAAATAAAATATAGCTAATATATAAAAATAATTATATAAGTTTCTAGATGCATTCTGATTATTAGTAATAAGGAGTAAATATACATGGTTTTGCATGATGGACGAAGCTCGTGATAATCATGAGGACTAGTTTTTTTTTAAATTAGAGCAAATGTGATACAACCATCTAAACTAAATGCATAGTTCAACAAATAGAAGTTTATTGGGTTATATACAAGAGGAATCTAATAATCAGGGCACTTTGTGACTGTGCCATCAATACATATGAAATTTAAAAGAGCATAATATAAAATTAAAATGATCCCAATCCGGATTGGTATACTATTTATAACTAAATAAGTCCTCTAATGGCAATTATATGGGAGTCAAAATAGAAATATTTAAGGCAAAGAAAGTAGTAAGCAAGAATAAAGACAATGAAATCACAAAATCAGGATTGGTGTGGTTGCATGAGAATCAAAGCTTGATTAATATTCATCACAAAAATTCATACATTAATTGTTCCACACAGTACCAGAGACATTTTGCTGTGAAAGGGTAACAAAAAAGAGTGGTTGCTGAGTCACTTCATTTGGCAGGCAAATGGTTAGTGGAAATGTGACAATATGTTTGATAGTGGGGAGAGAAAAAGATCCACTAACAATGATTGTCATACTTTTTTTTTTCTAGCTTACCTTTTATTTGATCATTTGAAGATAATTACATTTATACGCAATATTTTTGGTACACATACTTTCAAAATAAATAAAAGTGATCCAGACATTAAAAATGAGACTAGGTCCGTTTGCTTCCATGTAAAAGCCAATGTAATGACTACTTTTCAAAAAACATCAAATCTACTTTTATATAATTGCCTCCATCTAATCTTTATATTTAACAATCTATTCTAGTATAATATTTGATATTATTATAAATATTAATATAATGAGTATTTTGAAGATACAATTATGATTGATGAAATATGTGTATCCATTTTTATGAAACTTTTACATATTATAACAATATAAAAATTATTAACAAAATTATTTTTAAGATAGAAATTAAAATTATAAAAGATTTACATAAATTAGAATGCTATCTAATTCAAAATGGATTTTCAAAGATAAAAATAAAATAAAAGATATTAAAAAGATCACTAGAATTTGTTTTTGGAAATTATTTACTTAAAGATATTTTAAAAAGATATGATTGGATTATGTGAAGATTTCCATATAAAAATTTGAATATTTTTTAAATCTCATCTATCCCCATTATCCGTAATTGAAACCATGTGTCCATGCACTACATACATCCTCAGTGTATTTATTTATCAGACATGATTGTATTTAAATATTGTCTTGAAAATAATTTTATCTTATTAGAATTATTTTATAAACCTCTACTTTATGTTATTACAAAATAAAAACATCTGTTTTATCTTTTACTTATATAATTTTGGAGTAAGCTTTCTAGAATAAAACACTAGAAATTAATATCATAAAGTTATTTTATAGAAAAACAAACAGCGAAAATCATTAATACTAAAATATGATTAAAAGTAACACTAATTTGAATATATATCCTTCCAAAACTAAAAATAAAACTAGAACAGGTCTGTTCGAATCTTACCAAAGAAAAAAAAAAGGCGGTTCTAGCAGTAGTGCTCACACTTTAATGAATTCTTACATAATCAAGTACATACAAACAAGTTTAAAAAGATGTAACTATATATAAACCAATATTTGACATACATAACAAAGTTGCACCTCACTTTACAAGAAAAGAAAAACATGCATAGCCATCCATAAAGTACTAAAGCAATCAATATCTTAAACCCCTGGCCTCTATCAACCTCCACCACCACCACCACCACAACCACCACCTCCTCCACCACCACCACAACCACCACCTCCTCCACCCCCATCACCACCATAAAATATGTCCCCGCCGCCGTGGTGCCTCCTCCTCCCTTGCCCCGCAGCATGGTTCTGCCATCCAACACAGGCGAAGACGACCATCGACGCCATCGAAACCAATGCGGCGACGATCACACACAGCAAGAGAAGCCCCCCGGACACATGAAACCAACCGCCGCCCGCACTCACATCATATAGAAGCCTGGCCATGTTTTTGGTTGTGTGTTTCAAAAGGGGTAATCCTAAGTTTTCTTTTTATATACATCATTTGTTGTCTAGGCTTGTGAGATTCATCAATATTTGTCAGTATTTAACGAAAGACTTTTTAAGGCAGTGTGAAATGAAGAAGTGATTCCAATGATGTTGAGACCCTTAAACATAATTCTCGCAAATTTTCAAAGACAGAAATTCAAAAATATTATAAAAAATTGTTCTACCGTTACATGTCTCCTTTTAAACTAATTACAAAAAATTAAAAAATATCAAAAATTGAAAAATGAGGATAACATTCATTCCTTGTTTTACGAGATTCTAGATGACTATTGCAATAGACATATATCAATTCTGATTTATTAGGAAAGAGAAATTACAAATATAAAAATGACTAAAAATAGAAAAATTGCTAATTTGAAGGAGATTCTAGATAACTATTGCAATAAACATATATTATTATTAGGATAAAGAAATCACAAATATAAAATTATTAAAAATAGCAAAATTGTTAATTTGAAGACTTAGGAAATGAATTTTTGAAAATTAAGGATTTTTAGTGGCGTTGCCATTACTCTGTATAATTTTGTGCAATTCCAATATCAGAACATTTGATTTCTACTAGCTGGGTCAGCGTTCTGAATCATTTTTTATTGGGTACTAACAAATCCTAATGGGATCTCATCAATTCTTCGGAAAATGAAGGGCCATTGAATATGTGAAATTTCTCTTCAAAATTTGAAAGGGGCTTCCATTCTCTGTTTTTTTTCTGTTCTGTTGTTGATGGAGGAAACTGCAGCTGTTTTGTCCCTTTGAAAAAAAACATAAATTGATGCACAAGTCTTCTAATAAGTTTTCTTTTCCTTTCCCTATTACGTTACGTTACGTTTAGTACACTCCAGAGGTTCGTAGAAAGAGCCCCGCAGTTTCATTTCATAGACCAGGCCAATCGTTAATGAAGAATGTATTGTTTTTATATATCCTAATATCCCTCCAAAAACTAATAAGAATGAAACTAAAACAGGTATTTTCTAATCTTACCATCTAGCAGTGCTCACAAAAGATGTGAATTCTTACATAATCAAGTACAACAAGCTAAAAAGACGTAATAATTATAGATGTAATAAGCATATATCAACCAATATTTGACACATATATATATAACAAAGATCCACCACCATAAACATCCACAGAGTACAAAAGCTAGCAATATCTTGAGCCCCTCTATCAACCTCCACCACCACCACCACCACAACCACCACCTCCTCCACCACCACCACAACCACCACCAGCACCGTGGTGGTGGCCACCACAACCACCACCATGGTGGTGATGGTGGCCACCACCTCCATCGCCCCCATCACCACCATAAAATACGGCCCCACCGCCTTGTTGCCGCCTCTTCCGCCGCCGTGCAGCACGGAGCAATCCAAGGGCGCATGAGAAGACGACCATCGACGCCATCGAAATCGATGCGGTGACGATCACACACCGCAAGAGAAACCCCCCGGACACATGAAACATGCCCCAACCGGCACCAGCACCGGCACTCACATCATACAGGAGCCTGGTCATGTTTTTTGGTTGTGTGTTTCAAAGGGGCAATCCTAAGGTTTATTAATATATACACACCGTTTATCTTTAGAGATAAGATTAAGTTAATATTGAAACCTTCCAAATTTATTTCTAAATCTCATATTTTTCTTTTGATATTGACAAATATTGATGGGGTCCCTTGAAGGACTGAATTCATTCAAAATACAAAATTTGATTTCGAAATTCTATCCTGGTGGGTCATGGAGGAAACTACAGCTGTGTTCTGTGAAAAAAATATAAAATTAATGCAAAATGTCTTACAAGTTTGTTGTTTTTTTTCTTGTTACATTTAGTGCAGTGCACTCAAAGAGGCACGTAGAAAGTGGGGACCAGATTCTCTGCTTTACTTATTGTGTGCTGGGATCTGCTAGACTTTTCTTCTCAAATAGTCACATGTCCTTTGTAATATCAAACGGTGAATAATGAAAAACATGGGTCCCATGTTTGTTTGTTTTTTTTTGCCGGTGGCAACAACGATTTTTCATGTTTTTAATGGGTGTTTGACGGCCGTTTTTTTTAATTGTTCTATTTTTGATAATTTTTTCAATTGTTTCACTTTTGGCTTCAACAACAGTTGATTGATTGATTTATTTATTTTTATTTTATTCATAGTTTCATTAATTTTCCAATAAATTTTTGTATTTTTATTTCAATTTTAATCCATCTCAATTTTATTTCAATTTTAATCCATCTCAATAAGTTGGAGGAAACGCATGCTTTCCATCTCAATTTTAATCCACACATGCTTATTTTTTTGAATTTTTTTATTCCATTAAATGATATTAACTAAATACATGAGACTAAAATTACTACTGGAGAAGGAGCTAAAATGTGCACATGAATTTTTAATTGAACAAAAATCATTCATTTTTTTGGTCGTTATCCCATATGCATATATATGGGATAACGACCAAAAAAATCTCTTAAGAGTTATAAATACTCAAATCAGCCATTTTTTAAAAATTATACCTAAAAAATCTCATTTCACAGTTTTGAAAACACAAAAAACTATTATGCTCTTCTGTAATTAAATCTTTAATATCCCTCTTTATTTAACACTAAAAAAATTATTTTTCCTACAAAACAACAATATCTCTATAAAAATAAATCAGGTTTTGTTATTATATATCATATTGTGTGTTTCATATATATATCTTATATGATATTGTTTATTATTTTTCAATGTGTATAATCATAATATGTAATTTAAATATGTGTTGTGCCACAATGCAACATATGATATTTTAGTATTCTAAATCTTTATTCACATTTTTTTATTTTTTGGCTATTTACATATTTTTATGATGTCATTAGTATATATCCATTTTTTAAAAAAAAACATCAACATTTAATGGAGTTCATCATAACTCAAATTATATTCATACATATTCACAAAATCCACCTAATCGCAAACAATTTACAATAAAAAAAATTGATCTACATGAAAATGTGTGAAATATATTAATAAAATTAAGAGAGTGAAATATTTTAACAAAGTTAAGAGATATGGAATGTAGTAAAGATCTAATTGCATAATGGTAGATTAGTCTTTTGTATTTTTAAAATTGTAAAATGCGACTTTTTTAAGTATAATTTTAAAAAGTGGCTGATTTGGGTATTAATAACTTTTGAGAGATTTTGTTAGTCATTTTCCCTATATATATTACCTCTTACAATGAAATGTATCTAGAAGACAAGTATAAGTTGTATAACTTTTTTTTACTATGGATGAAATTAGAAAATAAGTTTTTATATATTTATTGAATTACTGAGGAAAATTAGTTAAACTGATACAAGTTAAATGCATCTCATTTGGAGAACTCCAATAAAATCAAATTACCTCAACAACATATTTCATATTGGAAAAGTCACTGAATCACATTCACCAAAATATAAAAGAGATATAACATATATTTGTCCTTTTGATACATTTCATTGTCATAAGTACAAAAAATATATACTGGTAACCTCTTATGAAAATTATATAGTCTAAATTTCATCTATATATATATATATATATATATATATATATATATAGCCTGGATTTCCAACGGACGCCCGTAAAACTCATTTGTGCGGATGTTTAAAAGCCCATCAGATCTACGGCTTTGATTCACGGACCATCGAAAAAAAGAAGAAAGAAACACTGTGCAATATTAACCACCCCCTTGACCCAACCACACATTAATAAATAATAATAAATAAATAAATAAACAAATGTCACCACTCCCTCGTCTAACCTCTCACCCTCCCCGACTGAAAAACAAAAACAAACCCTAACCAAATTCCTCACCCTGCCCGACGCCACTCCCCGACGTTCCCCTCAACGCACCCCTTGAAATCGCCCCTCCCCGACGCCGCCACCTCTCACTCTCCCCGACGCCCCTCGACACAGCCCGACGACGCGCATACGATCTAGTTAAAAAAAACCCTATATCTAGAGAAAAAAATCATAATGAAGAGACTAGGACAAACCTTCCCAGGCCAATCGAGGCGTCGGGGAATGCGGGAGGAGGCGGTGGCAGGCTGCACGTCGTCGGGCTGTGTCGAGGGGCGTCGGGGAGAGTGAGAGGTGGCGGCGTCGGGGAGGGGCGATTTCAGGGGGTGCGTTGAGGGGAACGTAGGGGAGGGGCGTCGGGCAGGGTGAGGAATTTGGTTAGGGTTTGTTTTTGTTTTTCAATCGGGGAGGGTGAGAGATTAAACGAGGGAGTGGTGACATTTGTTTATTTATTTATTTATTATTATTTATTAATGTGTGGTTGGGTTAAGGGGGTGGTTAATATTGCATAGTGTTTCCTTTTTTTTTTGGTGGTCCGTTAATCAAAGCCGTAGATCTGATGGGCTTTTAAACGTCCGCACAAATGAGTTTTACGGGCGTCCGTCGGAGATCCGGGCTGTATATATATATATATATATATATATATATATATATATATATATATATATATATATACATGAATGAATTTTTTTTCAATAATTTTAAATTAAAAATTCATGTGTACATGTTAGTTCCTTCTTCAGTTTCAATTTTATTCTCATATTCTCAGTTAGTATCATATTATAGATTAAAAAAATTTAAAAAAATAAAATAAGTGTAGATTAAAATTAAGACTGAAAACATATATGTGTACTGGAATAAAAATACAAAGACTTATAAAAAAAACCAGTGAAACTGTGAATGAAATGAATGATATAAAAGGAAAAAAATTGTTCCAAGCCAAAATTAGAAAAAGCTTTTATTCAGAGAGAATCAAACCCAATAAACATCAAAAGCGGTTGACGCTCAGTGGAAACTTTTTTTTTGTGAGACCCATGCTTAACCATCCGAGACCACAAAGTACATGTGGCAATATTAGAATAAAAGTCAAGCAGATCTTAGTATACAATGGTCAAGCAGAGGATCCGATCCCATAGAAAGTGACCCACAATTTCATTTCATTAAGTAGGTCGATAGGTAAATGAAGTAGAGGGGACAAAATTGATGAACCGGACCCGGGTTATAAGATCCGCCCATTTCGCTCTCGTGTGACTAAATGATTTTGGTTGTCGGTACTCATTCTTGACTTGAAATTTTTTGAAATCAGATAAGTGGGCTGTCAGGCCAAACTTATAGACCGTGGTTCAGACGGATGGTTAGTCAAATAATGGGTCATGACTAAACGGGCCACAAGTCTCAATTAATCGGGTTGTGGGTCTCAGATACATAGCATACTGCCATTAAGCTCAGAAAACGGCCCCTACATGAAGCAAGCATTTTTTTTTAATGTAAAATTCTTTGAAATACATTAGCTTTTAAAACATGGAAGAATTTTGAAATAAAAAATATCAATTTAAAATTGATTATTTAAAAATTGATTTGACAATTCAACAGGACATAGAAAGCCAAATTCGGTTGGGGAATTTAATTACGGGTCTACTAGGCCATCCGATCAGTATTTTTAGATCCCTAAATAGTTTTGAAGTACTTTTAGGTCTCTAGATTTAGTAAAGATATTTTTTATAGGCTCTTCTATCCATTTAAGGGTTATCTATTACACATTTTTCCCATTTTACCCTTACTTTCTCCCTTTAATTGTGTCCCCGTCTCTCCCCTCCCTTCCATACTTGGTGAAAATACAACAACATTCATTTTAAACTAGTTGTAGATCGTGTTGTACCTGGATGAAACATGCTAAAATTCAAATATCTAAATATGTAACTTCCAGGACCGGATTCGGTCAGTGCTCGATTTCGATTAGTTCGGTCAGTACCGAACTACACTACGTGCAAATCGAACTGCATCACTTATAAATCAAACTGCACAACCAATTGTTGGGTATATTTTTTACTCTCTTATTGGATTCAATCAACTATTGAAAAAAATATGAATTCATAAGTATCATCAGTATCCAATAAGATAGTGAAAAATATACCCAACAATTTGTTGTGCAGTTCGATTTATAAGTGATGTAGTTCGATTTGAACGTGGTGCAATTTGATACTGACCGAACTGACCGAACTCGACACTGACCGAATCCGGTCTTGTAACTTCCACCATATAAATAAGATTACATATACTTAATGTATATAAAAATGTTAATAATATTCATAAAATTATTGGGCAGGAACATTTTCATTATCAGTAACGGACAGACTAACAGAATGCGATCGAAAAAACCTATAAATAAATTTTCATCACTTTAAAGACTAAAAAAACTCAAAAAGTTTCAATGACCTAAATATAATAGACATGAAATCATGTGAAGTTCCACATCTCCAAAGACAAAAATCAAGCGAAAAGCTTCAAATACAACACATGAAATAAAAAATAAACCCAATCAAATGGACAAAAATCTAGCGAAAAGCTTCAAATACAACACATCTGACATTTATTGAAGTTGTGCTATCCACATGGAAGCAAACACTTGACACACAACTGATGGCAAACACTTGACAGACAACGTATGACATAAATTCTGAAAATCACAGCTAATGAGGGAAATTTAAAGTTCATGGTGGGCATACGAATACAACGAAGTATACGTCTGCAAGAAGGTAAGCACGATTACGAGAATGGCGGCTGCAAGTGAGATGATCGACCAAGGATTGTTGAAGTAGTTTCGCGCCAACACGGCACGCCACTTGTTCCACTTCGATCCGCAGTGCTCGTTCACCTTGTAGAACAGATCATTGAGGTAGCTCATCGAATTGTTCACGAAAACCTCAGTGCACAACTCGTTGAACAGACGCGCCACCTCGACTTCATTGCTCTTCCCTATCCTCAGAACCCCCTCGCTTTGGAGCGCCTTCACGTCGCCCGGTGTCTTGATCATGCTCTCCATGAACACGGCGTAGTAGGTGATGTGGTCCCTCGTTTTCGGGTAGCATTGCTCGAAAGTAATGAGGTTCCTAAAGATGGGGAAGGTGTTTTCATAGATGCACAGGACAGGGATCTCCATGACCCCATTCTTAAAAGTGACATCAATGAAGTTGCCCTGCCTTTTCGTCTTGAACACGACGCCCACCTCCTTTTGCTCCGTCGCGCTTAGCATCCACCCTGTCCCCGACGGCCATGGCAGCTCTTGCTTGCGTTCCCTATCTTGGGGGAAACAGGGAAGGATGTTTTTGGCGCCTCGCGAGGCGGGTTGCTTGTTGGGTCTCGCAAGCCAAGGAGGGGTTGGGGGTTCAAGCAGGATATGAAACAAATGGAGCAAGTGATGGAATTTGGGATTTCCTATCCTCACATAGTATTGGCTCTGATCAATCTTATTCAAGAGATGCGTTGCAAGCTCAAAGAGGGGGATGTTCTTACCTTCCGGTGGGAGGAGCAAATCGACGAGCGCCTCCACGACGAAGAATGGAATCTGGTTCTCGATTTTGAGAAGATCATGGTCCACCAGCTCCAACGCGTACAACAAGTTTTGGATTTCGCCCCTCTCCGGTTCTTCTTCTCCCTCGGGAGCGGCCCACACCCAATCTGCCTGCTTGGCCTCCCTCATTGCTCTAAGCATTTTTAGCTCGTCGTTCCCCTCAAAGTTTGCATCCATAGCCCGCTTCAACGAGCTTTGAAGTTTGAGTAACTCGCCCCTCGCCATGGCCTCATCATGCAATGGCCCGAGCAACATCTTCTCGACATCCGGTTTCTCGCGAAGTAGGACGCCGAGGATGAAGCATCCGTCAAGGAACATCATCTCCGCGAACTCACTGCTCCCCATCTCGATGGGCTCCGAGTAGCAACTACGCACTCGGTTCTCCAACGCCATCATCTTTTCGAGGCACTCCTCAAGCTTCTTATCATGGCATTTGGAGAGGAGGCGGCGCGCCATTCGCCATTTGTGCTTCTCCATAGTCTGGAGATTCGGCTTGCGTCTGTGGTATGGACCGATGGAGACGACCCTGGGCTCATAGGCGGCCGGATCAAGCGAGCGGAGGTTGTGGGGGACGGTGAAGATCGAACACTCATCTTTGCGCCAGGGCTTCTCCAAGGAGTCGTTCAATCTCCTTCGAAGAGAATCGGACCATCCTTTGTCGATGGATTTGGGTGGAGTGGGTGGCACTGTTGGATCGCCTTCCACTACTATTATGTTGTCTTCCATGTGTGCTTGAAATCACTCACTCGGAGAAGGATGAATGAGTGATCTCTTGCTTGTGGAAGTACAATTGCACACATCTTCTTCTTATATAATATATATAGGAAATACTATTTGAAGATTAAATTCTTTGCTTTTGATGATGAAAAGTGAGATTCTTGACTTGCTGATTTTTGGAGTTTCGGATTCCTTGACATCAACATTTATACTAAAAAAAAGAAAAGATTCAGTTTTGGTGAGACCGGATATTATATGGACGGTGATGACGCTACGCCTTATCATCCAATGAAAGTCCACCAGATTTCCGGTTCAGAATAGAAGACTCGGATACATGACGTAGTTTGTCCAATCCCAATGAACGGACCCCACCAAATCACGTGGTGTGCTATCGCTGACTGGTGGACCGCGACGTGCCACGTGGCACATACTTTGTTATTCAGTCAAGGGCGCGGATATCAGCACCCCACATAGCAAAAAAACACACCCTTTAAAAAAATTTAAAAAAAAATTGTGTATTGTAACAGTAATAGTAAACTCACCCCGAGGTCGGCAATCCCCCTGGCGATGGTGATGAATGATGATCGCAAGAGGTTTCGACGAGTCTACCAACCCAGGTCGACATGCCCTCTGACGACGGTGGTAAAGTGTGGTCGCCTGAAGACCCGGCGAGCTAAAGTAAGAGAATAAATTCACATTTTCACAAGTTTCAAACTAAATAGATAAATTTCACATTTAAACACATATAACAGACAGTCATAGCAGCATTTAAAACACATCAAAATATGACCATTGCATTCCATAACCAACCATTCACGTGACTACACAACAAAATACATGTTCAAATTCAGCAATCATTCATGTGACTATATTGATTTTTTCATATATAAAAATAAATAACATATCCAATAAAAAAATTACTCCTTTTTTCAAAAAATAAAAATAAACATAAAAATAATTTAAACATGTATTTTGTATGGTAGTATATGAATGATTCGTTATGGAATGTTAACATCGTATTTTAATGTGTTATAAATGTTAACATCATATTTTGATGTGTTTTAAATGCTGCTCTGACTGTCTGTTATATGTGTTTAAATGTAAAATTTGTCTATTTGGTTTGAAACTTGTAAAAATGTGAATTGATTCTCTCTTACTTTAGCTCGTCGGGCCTTAAGGCGACCACACTTCTCCACCGTCGCGAGAGGGCATGCCGACCTGGGTTCGTACACTCGCTGAAACCTCTGACGATCATAATTCACCACCGTCGTCAGAGGGATTGCCGATCTAGGGGTGGATTTCCATTTACTGCTACAGTAAATAAAATTTTTTTAAAAAAAGGGGGTGGGTTTCTAAAAACTCGGGGTGCGGATATCCACGCCCATTCCGTCAAACCTCACCGCACGTCCGTATCATGGTCCTGTTAACGTGCGTGGCATGCAAAATATCAAATATCCACACATAAGTTTCGGCCTAGTTTTTATAAATGTTTTAGTTTTGGATCCCTCAATCTTTTTGTGGAATAAAGCTCATATTTTTCTTACATTGTAAGTAAGCCTGTCAATGAATCGGGTCCGGATCGGGTCGGGGTGGACCCGGACCCGACCCGGGCTTGGGTCCGTCAGACCCGGGTCCTGCTTTGGACCCGGCGGACCTAAGCGTCATTGGACCCAGACCCAGACCCGGCGGACCCGGGTCAGGTCCGGGTCGACCCGGGAATGAAGCCCCTTTAAGAAAAATGTGCTTTGTTTTTAAAAATCAATTTTTTTTTAAACATCTATCAAAGACCTTATGTGATCCAACAAACTTATTATGAAGAAAATATGAATGATTCAAATCTAAACCGTACAAATCAAAACATATATGACATTTAGATATGGATCCAATTCAAACCATTCATATCACAAATGAAAATAAGGGAGATCCTTTACTGGAGGGGCCGGTGTCAAGGGAGGTTGGCGTGAGAGGGGTCGGTGTCGAGAGGGGACAGCGTGAGAGGGATCTTCGTCGAGAGGGGTCAGCGTGAAAGGGATCGACGTCGAGAGGGGTCGGCGTCAGGATCGAGAGAGGTCGGCGTCGGTGAATATTAGGTCGAGAGATTTCTAGGTTTTTTATTTGTTGGGAGGCGGTCGAGACAGAGAAGGTATGTTGAGGTTTTTTAGGGTTTTCTAGGTTTTTGTTTTGAAAGTCGACTAGCCGATTAATTGTTATGTTAGTGGTCGAGTAAAATATTTGGTTGGGTTTGTTTGGGCTTGGGCCTGAGATGAAACATTAGATATTAGGAAATTGTTAGACTCAGTCACATTCACCAACTAAAACTCAAACCTCATATGTATTTTTTTTTTAAATAGTAAACATCATCTAATGAAGTATATGCTTTGATAAAAGTGTATATTATTCCATTTCGAATTCAATGAAGCCATTTTTAGTAAGTGCAAGAAAATATTTAATGTGCTATATACAATATATAACTAGATATATGTTTCACTGGATTTTTAAAGTGATACATAGGACTATTTTTTTAATGAGAAAAAAACTGAGTGTAACATCACTCTAGATATTAGGTAGTTTGTTTTTGGTTGGATATTGGGTAGTTGGGTTGGGTTGGGTAGTAGTAAGATATAAAGTAATTAGTAAACCAGTAATGTAGTATATATTTTGGATTGATTTATTACATGTTAATTTGTTATCGGGTCCAACGGGTCTATAGGATCAGGTCGGGGTAGACCCGGACCCACCCCGTTTGAATGATCGGGTTCTTCAGGTCGGGTCCATATCGGGTCTTAGGTCTTTTGGATCGGGTATTTTACGTCTTTTATCGGGTCCGGATCGACCCGTGACCCGTTGACAAGCCTAATTGTAAATATATATGTGCTCTCTGTAACATGTATGGAGTCAATTTTTTTTAACACTCCAATTGCTTCCTCATTCTTTTTTTTTTATTATCATTTAAAATGATGAAGAAAATCATTTTATATCTACAAATAATCACAAATGCGTGCACTCCATAAAAACCCTAAAAAATGTCAAAACATGTTCATAAAGAAACAAGATCAATCCACACCATATGAGATCTTAAGACGGGAAGATGAGATCGAGGAGAGAGTTGGGTTGGAAAAAAAAAGGTTTTGTTGACAAGAGTTGTTTGGTCTTTTTCCTTTTTTTTACACGGTAGTTTGCACTACCGTGCTACATACATGGTAGCAAAAAAATATGGAGCCCTTCCATAGGGAGGCCACTCTCTAAGTTAGAGAATTAGCCCCATAAAGAAGCTTTTAGAGATGTTCTTAAGGTCATTACAAACTTTTCTCGCTTACTCTCCGCTCTCCTATTCAGACATCATCAGTTTTAATTTAAGATTGGAATAGATATGCCCATAATTTCTAAAAAAAATTAAATGAAACTTTTAGCTTTCTCTTATGTTCAAGAAAAAAGAGTAATTATTTTAAAATTAAATTGTTATAAGAGAGAGATCTTGAGAATTTAATAGGTTTAGATCCTATATTTCCGAAATTGATTTATTTAAAATATCAGTGTTTCATGACCGTCACAAAATAGAACATAATTTATTAAATTTTATAAAAAAATTATAAATGTTATCCCTAATAAGCGAATGAAGAACTCATTAGATCTTTAAGACTTTTAAAAATCACGTACATAATAAGCGAATTTTTACATGATCAAGTACATACAAACAAGCTTAAATGATGTAACTATATATAAACCAATATTTGACATATATAACAAAGATGCACCTCACTTTAGAAAAGCAAAACATGCATAAACATCCATGAAGTACCAAAGCTATCAATATCTTAAACCCCTCTAACAACCTCCACCACCTCCTCCACCACCACCAGGAGCAGGAGCAGCAGCAACAGCAGCATTAACAGCAGCAGCAGCACCATGGTGCCTCCTCCTCCTTCGCTGGGCAGCAGGGCGCCATCTAACGCAAGCAAAGACGACCATTGACACCGTCGAAACCGATGCGGCGACGATCACACATAGCAAGAGAAGCCCTCCGGACACATGAAACATGCCGCTGCCGGCACTGGCACCAGCACCGACACTCACATCATACAGGAGCCTGGCCATTTTTTTGGTTGTGTTACCAATGGAGAAATCCTAAGGTTTCTTTATATATATACACCATTTACCTATAGAGATAAGATTCAGTTAATATTGAGACCATCTAAATTTATTTATAAATCTCATATTTTTAACTTGTTACTGACAAATATTGATGGGATCCCTTGAAAGACTGAATTCATTCAATATGGAAATTTTAATTCCAATTGTTTGTGTTTTCTATCCTGGTGGGTCATGGAGGAGAAACTACACTGTTTTTTTTTTAGTGAAAGAAACTACACTGTTTTGTCCGGTGAAAAAAAAAAAAAAAGGCTAATATCACTACAAGAAAAACTGTCTTTTGCGGCAATTATTTCAGCGACAGTAAGGATAACCACGGCAAATAATTGTTTTGCGTTCGGCAAAACGAGGTCGCTGGAAATAGTTTACCGGTTTTTATGACGGGTGACTAAACCGCGGTTAATTTTTTTTATTTAAGGCAATTTTATTTATTAGTCGCAAATAATTATTTTTTAATGTGGTTATCATTAATTCATTATTAGTCTCAATTAGTTTGTTATGCCTTCACCATCCACGGAACCCTAATTTGGAGACGGAGATGCCTTGATCATCCGTTTGTTTTGAGTCCCCCCATTTATAATTTCTTCTCACCATCCACAAAACCCTAATTTGGAGATGGAGATCACTTAAACCTTCTATTTCATTTTGAGTCCCCATTTATAATCCCCCTTTCACAGATTCTATCCCATTATTTGCTATTTATTCATTCTTCCCCAAAAACGACCGACATAGAGAGAATCGACGATGGATCTTAGCAAGCTAACGCTAGAGATCTTCTCCTGCCTCGAGCAGCAATGGCTCCTCAACTGCGACGTCCCTTCCCCCTGCCCAAGAAGACTCGTATCCTCGCCATCGGTGGCGGCTTTCGTGCCCCCTCATCGCTGGCGAAGCCCCATCCGACTCGAGATGCCCTAATCTCCTCCTCTGGTGACCTCTCTGTCAGCATTTCTGGCTTTTCGATCTCACCTCCGGCTCCGGACTCGGCTCTCTCCTCTTCACCTCCACCTCTACCAACCACCCCCTCTTCTCCGCCCGCGATGCCGTTCTCCTCCCGGAGCCTCGAAGCAGTCCTCTGCGAGGCCTTCCAGAAGAATCGGACGGTTGAGATCTGAGGCTGAGATCTTGCGACACCGACCCAGTTCAAGCCGTTCCGGTTCGCCTCCGTTGATGGGAGGACGACATGCACTGCCGTCGACAGCGGTCTCGTGATGAACACCCCGGCCGCTGTCGCCGTTATGCACGTGCTCCACTACAAGCGCAACTTTCTGACCGTCCATGGGGTCGACGACCTCTTCCTGCTCTCCCTCGGCACAGGCCACGATGGCGGAGGGAGGAGGAACTGCTTAGGTCCATCAATGGTGGAGATCGCCTTCAATCAGATGGTCGCAACTGGATCATCGAGTCCCCTGTATAATTCCATCACTCCCTCTCTCACTAGCTTAGTTTTCTTTGTTCGATAGATTGCAATAGGGAAATTGAAATTATGTTTCTGTTATTGAAAGGGTTAAATTTCACACGAACTTTGGATCAAAATCCCTAACTACGATGCCCCAACCTAGCTCGTCAAGCCGCTCAAGCACAACCAAGGTACAATTTTCGGCCTAATTATGAATTGGTGATACCAATTTGAATCAGTTGGTAAGAATCAATGGAGATTTGTGCTACTTATCACTAATCCACACCAGTTAGAGTCTTTTTTTATGCGTGATGATGGATTTGAGGACAGTAGAATTGTGGATGCGGTGCTGACAACACCAAGGGGGACTCTGTACCCAATGTGTGGGATGAACCTTGGATTTGGTATCAGCAGCACATCGAGCGATACGATAACATGTGGGCTGGGTGGTGCAATCGCACGCACCATAGAGAAATTCCTAATCTCCATTTGTTATATTCAATTGTTTTCCATATCCAGTTTTCATTATTAATAAACAGAGTCACCTATATTTTCACGCGACCTGGACACTTGCATATTATCATAGATTTTATTGTACTATCATGAACGAAGGATAGTAAATTAATGGCTGATTCTGAAAACTAGGCAATTCTGGAGTTTCTTTGGTGGCTTTGCTCCTCTTCCAAGGAAGGTAGCTACTGATGATGATAGAAGCACATAGGCCTTCCCTGTGAAACTGCTAAGGTAAACTATTCATGATGTCATGTTGAATTTCTGCATATATTAACCATGTAACTACGCTAATCTTTCATAAATATTATATGATCACTACATTATAAATCCTTTTTATTTTTAGAAGAAGGTAATGTATTTTACACTTGACAATGGGCTTAACTTGTCTCTCCTTATCTATTTAGCATTGAGAAGGGGTAGCCAGAACCAGTTCAATCTGATTCCCTAACAAGAGAACTGCTTGGTGCTTGGTTGTGGTGTTGAAGGTTATAAAAAAAAAATATTGCATGCATTAGAGCCGTATCAAGATTTTCTTCCATAGATTGTGTGTATAAGGTGTTGTATAGTGAGTCCCTGCCTCTAATTAATAGCAAAGACTAAATGCATTCAATTGGTATTCAAAATATTTTTTGTGTTATGTTTTTTCTAAATGATCTCATGAAAAGGAGGTTGGTGTGATTTTTATAGTTGAAGTGGGGAAGGGGTCAATGTGTTTGTATTATTTGGCATCATGATTTTATGCATTATTACTTGATATGTGGATGTTGGTGGGAAGTTCTAATTATTCTGTTTATGTGCACTTTTCAACTAATTTTAACTTTCTCTTTAATCATGGTTCCCAACTTTGTTTTTGTAGATTAACTGTTAAGACCACTGACAAGCCGGCCTGCTGCCTTGAAGGTAAGCACATTTGTTTGAAGATTTTTGTTTTATCAAGGTCACTGGAGTGCACTTTTATAAGTCAATCACATATCCTACTGCATTGATGAGGTTTAATTTTAGGTAGCCTTAGGCAAGGTGCATTGTTGTGGATTTTTCTAATTATTGAAAGTGCCATGTGCTCAAGTTTTAGTCCCCTTGATTGATATTAATGAATATGTTGGTTCAGGTCCTGAATGACATGATTCAAGGTGATTCAAAGGCACCCAGGAAGAAGCTTTATGAACTGAAGTTGAAAATGGTTTGTCCCATTTGTTTGGATCCTTTGTAATGTATTATTTGATCCTTTTTATATGCTGAGGATAATTGATGCCAATGTGCCAGCCAAACCAACAAGTAACCCTTATCCCATCTGTTTGTTTAGCCTTACTATCTACGCGTCAAAGGATGATCCATGAGCATTTTTTTATTTTATTTTATCAATGAGCAGCAAAGAAGCCTGTCATGCCTATTTCAAGTGACAAATGCAAATGGGATTGAATTATTTGGTTTAAGTTGTGGTTCTAAATAAGTATATAATTAAGTGATAAATCTGTTGGACATGAATAACAGGGTAATAAAGGTTGCAGAAAGGTCGTGGACACGACATGCGTATGTACTTTTAAGCGGTTCTGAAAGGAAGGACTCCTGGAGCATTTTGCTTTGTATAGGCTCAAGATATTACTATTCAAACTCCAATGTAGCAGAAAAGTCTAAATTTTTTTTTTTGACTTGTGACAATCTTTTTTTTTATTATACTGGGAATGAATATTGTATCAAAACTTATTGTGATATTGAATAATAAGTCGAGTGTTGATTTGAGTGAATGTTACAAAATAATTAGATTGAATGTTGAATAGTGTGAATTATTATTTGTATTTGCAGATTTTACAGGGTTATTTAAATCAAATAGTAGTATTGGATAATTTTTTTTATAAATACTATTTGCGGCGGTTTAGGAACCGTCGCAAATAACTACTTTTCTGCAGCGGTAAATAAAAACTGCCGCAAAATTGTTTTTATGACGGGTACAAAACCGCCATAAAGTATTTGCGACGCGAGCAATCGAGGCCCACTAAAACCGCCGTATAACTGCCGCAAAAACCTTTTGCGACGGTTTGGGAAACCTTTTGCGGCGGTTTAGGGCCGTCGCAAAAATCTACTTTTTTTTGTATATTAATGCAAAAAGTCGTTGTTTTTCTTGTTACGTTACGTTTGGTGCACTCAAAGGGGCATGTAGAAAGTGACCCACAGTTTCATTTCATTAAGTAGATCGATAGGTAAATGAAGTGGGGGTAGCTCTATTTGAGCCCCTCAAAATTGTAAGTAACCCCCCCCCCCTTATTATTAAGCCCATCACATTTTCATAACTTAATTCATAAGCCTCTCATATATTAACCTTATATTTAAACAATAAGTAAGCCCCTCATTTAAAATATGTATTAGATTTAAATCCTTATAATTATAATGTAATTGTAATATATGTATTACATCCCCTTTATACTAATTTTTTCTTTCTTTCAATAAGGCATTCATGCCAATTATAAAAAAATTTACATTGACCATATACTAAAAAAAATTAAAATCCACATTTATATATATCTATTCAATTTCAATTGGAGCATACATTGATGTCCAGAATTGAGACCACATTGATGCCACATTGATGCCCAAATATAATTCGTCTATTTTATAAATAAATATATAAATAAATAAATTTAAATGAGATGAGGGTATGCTTATTAAAACAATCTTAATGAAAGATTTTACTAAAAAAATTAGGTGGGCTTGCTTATTGGGGGTGTACTTATTAGAAAAATCTAAATGGATCTTTGACAACAAAATCCGTTTAAGAGGAGTTTACTTACAATTTTGAGGGGCTCAAATAGAGCCACCCATGAAGTGGAGGGCCGGGGGACAAAATTGATTAACCGGACCCGGGTTATAACTTATAAGATCCACCCATTTCGCTCCCGTCTGACTAGATGATGTTGGTTGCCGACACTCCGAGATGAATAGACAATTAGGGTTTTATGAAGAAAAAAAGAGGATTTTTTACATAATTCATTAGAAAGAGCTAGTTCCATATTTATAATGTGGGTCAACCATACCTTAGGACATGAGGGTCGATTTCTCCTTGATTGGCTAGGTGATGAGAGATTGATTTTGGTGATTTTGTGAGGATTATGGGAGATTTGAGGGATTTGTGTAGAATTTTCCAAATCATAAAATATTTTTTATGAGATATGATCTCATTCTTGGCTTAAATTTCTTCAAATTAGATTCAAGTGGGCTGTCAAGCCACCTATTCATTTCTCTGCTTCTTTGGAATATGATTTTACATTTTTTTTTTCATTTCTTATGGTACCTGTTTTTGTAATATGCAGATTCAAATATTAGGGTTGTTTTTTATTTTTTGATAATTTTTTAAAGTAGGATGAATGTGTTTGTTTTTAATATTTTGATATATTTTATTTAAGGTTGCTTAAAGATTTTAAAAATTCTAATTCTTTATTGATTTATTTTTTTTATCTCAGGATAATTGATTGATTCATATATATACAAGAATTATCTTCCCTTCAAGACGCACGTATAATTGATATAAAGAGTAAGTTGTTCATTTTTAATATTTTTGATATTTTATTTGGAATTGCTTAAAGTTTAAAAGGTTCTAATCATTTTCTTTATTTATTATTACAAGTTTGTGTTCATAGCATGTTAGATTCATGTGTTATAATTGCATAAATCATTTTATATATTCATCCCCTTCTATAATTAAAAAAATGAAAAATGGGAATGTCACGCTAGATAATATGATCCATGCATATGTAGAAGTCATTCAACCATTTTTTTTTAATTTTTAATTTCTCATCAACGAAAAATCATGTTTGCATGGAAGGAATCTATAAAAAGAAAAATTATATTACCACAAAAAGGACACCTAAATACTGAAAAAAATTATATTAAACTTTTAATATAATATTTTTTCTCAAACTTAAAATTATCCTCCCATTATTTTATTTTAGTTTATAATTTTTCCGTTGAAAATTCATTAATGAAAAATAATTTATTTTTTCTGAGTTTTGAAAAATTCTATCCGGATATTTTTTAGTCTTCTGGTCTTATTTGTTTCTTTTTCTAATCCTTATTTTACAGTGATATTCATTTATTTATTAATAATAGTACTTATTTAACATCTTTAATGCAAAGTAAGTTATTTATTTCTAATTTTTATAAAATTCTATTCTTTATCTTTTTTCCCTTCAGCTTTCATTTGTATATTTTTATCTAATCCAAGATTTATTTATTTATCTATCATTGTATCCTTTTTTCTCTTTTGCTTTTATTTGTTATATAGTTTTTAACTAATCCTTATTTTAATTTTTAGGTATTTATAATTCCCACATAATAATAATTTTTAATTTTTACAATTTAAATACATGAAATGGATTATAAGTAACAAAAAAAAATGATTTTATGATTATTAAATTTCAAATACGTGATATATAATTTAAGATTAAATATATAATGCATTTATTTTTAAATTTAATAGATACTTGATAGATATAAGAAATAAAAACACATCAATTTCGTTGATTTTTGGATATGTAGTAAATTTATTTATTTAAATACGTGATAAAGCACTTATCTAATCAGATATATAAAAATAAATTGAAAAAATGGATTAGTTTTTACTTTCTTTTAGTGTTGACATGCTTGATCATAGATGCTTCATAAAATAATGATGCATGCTAGTACCTCATACTATATATTTCACACATGCAGACTGATATGTGTCAATTAATCAATTTTGCCTAAATTTGTATACCTTTTTTTTGGGTGAGTAGATTTGGATATAGTTTAATTCATTTACCTAGACTTAATAAAATGAATTCATATTTTACTAATTAAACCCCATTCACACATCACATCCTGAATGTTAGATATCTTAAGGGGCATACAGCGGATTTATTGAATGATCTCATTCAAAATATCTGAAATTTAGTTTACATCACCCCATCCATTCAGTGTAACTTGTTTAAGATAATTACTACTATATTATACAAATCGATAAAGGTCATGATTTAGGGTAATTTTAATTATTTGAGATTCAAAAATTAATAATGATATTTGGATTATAAATATTTGGATTGAAAGAGTAAATAGGGTGTAGTTTATTTTTTTGCGTGTGAATTATATAAATAATAATATAATATAATAAAAAATATAGTTTATGATAAATTTTCAAATTGTTTTGGTTTTTATTTTTGAAGTGTGATGAGTACATTTTGTTTGTTTTATATTTTTTATAATCTTCTAGCATAAAAATACTGATGATTCTTCATTTATTATATTAGTGATTGAACCAATAAGTATAAATTATAATAAATCAATGTGTTTTTTTATTGAGGACTTGTGATTGATATTTCATTTAATATTAAACATATTGTCTTTATATATATTAACTGTAATAGAAAAATATTATTTTTAGAATTGTATTTGTGTATTTATAAACATATTTTTAATAATTTTTTAATTTATGTAATTTTCATTATTATTTATGTATATATAATTGGGAGTGTTATAACACGTGATTTGGCACGTGCATGATAACTAATATTTATTTATTGGAGATTTGGAATCTAATGGACGGTACGTATTAGATTCGTGTTTTCGCATGATGGATGGTTATGATTTAGTTTGATCAATTTTGTGGTGGAATTTAAAAAGAATTTCGTTCGCTAAAATATATTTTAAAAAATAATTCTGGGTTCACGTGATTACATGTCTATTATTTTTAGGTGCTTGAAACTTTTTAAGTTTTTTAAGTCCTTAAAGTGATAAAAATTTATTTTTAGGTTTTTTTCAATCGTATTCCGTTAGTTTGTCCATTAGTGATATTGAAATTTTCCTGTCCAATGATTTCATGAATATTATATATTAACATTTTTATATATATTAAGTATCTATTGTACACGGTTAACAGTATTCTTATATGCATAGTTAACTTTCTTTGCAGTAATCTTATCTAGATTGTGGAAGTTGCATATTTTGATATTTGAATTTTAGTATGTTACATCTAGATACAACACTTTCTACAACCAATTCACAATGAATGTTGTTGTATTTTCACTAACCTTATGTATGGAGGAGGGGAGAGAGGGGGATATAATCAGAAGGAGTAAGCAAGGGTAAACTGGAAAAGAAATGTGTAAAAGATAACCCTTAAGTGGATAGAAGGACCTATAAAATATATCTTCACTAATCTAGAGACAAAAAAATATACTCTAAAATTGTTTAGGGATCTAAAAATACTGATTGAGTGGCCTAATAGACCCGTAATTAAATTCCCCAACCAAATTTGGCTTTTTATACCATGTTGAATTGTCAAATTAGTTTTTAGATAATCAATTTTTCTAATAAATTTTTTAATGAATTTTTTTTCCATGTTTTAAAAACTAGTGTATTTCAATGAATTTATATTTAAGTAAAAAGAAATCCATGCTTCATGTAGGGGCTATTTTCTTTGAATTCAAATTAGATAAGAACTAATGCATGTTTTGTTGGAGTATATTATGGGTCAACAACCTGAATAGAAAAAATTAAATGTTAAATAGAAAAAGATTTAAGATATGTAAATATTTTTTGGTTAAGATAATACTAAACCTTGTATATCATTGATCAATTTTTAACAGTTAAAAATTTAAATAAATATATATATAGAAATTAATCAATTATTTAAAAGATAAAAAAGGAAATGAAAACATTCAACCAGAATCTTTTTAATAAGTAAGCAATAGATAATAGATATATATATTAGTTTAAAATTTATTAAATAGATATATAAGGGAAATGAAAATACTTGATCAAAATCCATGTATATCTATTAAATAATTATCCATTATCCATTATATATAGGGCTGCAACTCGGGCGGGTTGGGTTCGGGTTGACCCCAACCCGAACCCAACCCGAATTCCAAACTACCTAACCCTAACCCGACCCAACCCGAATTGGACCAACCCGAACCCAACCCGAAATTAAATAAACCAACCCGACCCAACCCGACTTAACCCGAATTGGACCAACCCGACCCCAACCCGATTTGCAACCCGAATTGGACCAACTCGACCCAACCCGAATTTCTAACATGATGTGTAAATTAAATAAATCAACTCCACCCAACCCATAAGATTAGCTAGGTTTACCTAAAATTTGGACTACCCATATTAGAAGTTACAAAATAAACGGCCATGATCTTTTTTTAACTATTAATTTACGGGTTCGGGTTGGGTCGGGTTGGGTCGGAGGCCAACCCGAACCCAACCCGATTTGTGAGTCAACCCGAATTGGCCAACCCGAACCCGAACCCGATTTGATCAACCCAACCCATGTAAAAATCGGGTTCAACCCGTCGGGTTCGGGTTCAACCCGACCCAAGTTGCAGCCCTAATTATATATTTTAAAATTTTAAATTTTAAATTAATATATATATTAGTAATTAATCAACTGTTTAAAGTATAATAAAGGAAATGAAAATATTTATAATACATGTATATCTATCATGTAGTTATCCATTATATATTTTAAAATTTAATTAATAGATATATTAATAATTAATCAAATGTTAAAGTATAATAAAGGAAATAAAAATATTTATAATCCATCTTATCCATTATTATTTTAAAATTTAAAATTTAAATTAATAGATACATTAATAATTAATCAACTGTTTAAACGACATGAAAAGAAATGAAAATGCTGAGAATCTTTTTAACATGAAAAATAAACCCAATCAAATGGACGGTGATGACGGTACGCCTTATCATGCAATGATAGTCCACCAAATTTCCGGTTCAGAATAGAAGACACGGATATCAAGATGTAGTTAGTTTGTCCAATCCCAATGAACGGACCCCACCATATCACGTGGTGTGCTATCGCTGACTGGTGGACCAGGACGTGCCACGTGGCACGTACTTTATTATTCGGTCAAACCTAACCGCACGTGTGTATCATGGTCCTGTTAACGTGCGTGGCATGCAAAATATCAGATATATCCGGGCCTAGTTTTTATAAATGTTTTTTAGTTTTAGGTCCCTCAATCTTTTTTTTGGAATAAAGCTCATATTTTCCTTATATTGTGGGGAAAATATGAGCTCTCTATAACATGCAGGGAGTCAATTTTTTATTTTACACTCCAAAAGCCTCGTTATTTTTTTCTCTATTATCATTTGAAATGACCAACAAACCCATTTTATATCTACAAATTATCACAAAACTACTCCATAGAAATCCTAGAAAATGTCAAAATGTGTTCATAAAGAAATAAGATCAATCCACACGATATGATATCTGTAGAGGGGAAGATGAGATCGAGGAGAGAGTTGGGCTGGGAAAGAAAAGGTTTTATTGTTGATAAGAGTTGTTTGGTCTTTTTCCTTTTTTTTAAATGGTAGTTTGCACTATCAAGCTACACACATGATAGCAAAAAAATATAGAGTCCTTCCATAGGGAGGCCTCTGGACCCTTGTTTTTTTAATTTTCAATCATCTAAGTTAGGGAATGAGCCCCATAAAGAGGCTTTAGAGATGTTATTAAAGTCATTACAAACTTTTCTCACTTACTGATCTCAACTCTCCTATTCAAACATCATTGTTTTAATTTATGATTGGAATAAATATGCCCATAATTTTTAAAATAAATTAAATAAAACTTTTAGCTTTCTCTTATGTTTAAGAAAAAAAAGTAGTTATTTTAAAATTAAATTGTTATAAGAGAGAGAGAGTCTTGAGAATTTCATAATAGGTTTAGATCATATAATTCCGAAATTAATTTATTTAAAATATCCATGTTTGATGACCATGACAAAACAGGAGATATATAGTTTATTAAATTTTATAATTTTTATGAATGTTATCCCTAATAAGGGAATTAAAAACTCATTCACTCTTCAAGAATTTTAAAAACACAGAGAAAGAAAACAATGAAATTTAAACTGAAGAACTCATTACAAATTATGTTATCAATCAATCATTAAACTATGAGTCTAATAAGTGTCAAAAAATCAGCCGTTGTTGTAGATTTCTATTACTCAAAAATATGTATGCATGTAGAATTCTTGAAAATAATAAATGATAATTTAGACCCAAAAACCAGGGACTTGAACTGAAACCACAAGTTTACGAGGACCTAAGAATAAGTGAAAAGAATTGAAGTACTTCCCTCCAAATAAAAAACACACAAGGGACCTAAAACCAAAAATACCCAAATATAATAAAAACAAGGGGCAATATGGTCCAAAAGACTGTATTCCTATTATTGACTGAGATTTTTAGTTGTTGCGAGGGCCGCATATAAATAGCTCCAAAATCATTAATTCAACAAATCAAAGAAACAGTGAAGTCACACAGAGAGAGTGAAGCGAGTCTTCAATGGCGATGTCGGCGATCGGAGTTGTTAGGGTCCCGAAGATCCCATCGAAGCCCTCTTTGTCGTCCTCTTCTTCGAGTTTCTCCGGCGACAAGCTTCGGCCGACGGCGTGTTCAAGAAGCCGGAGGTTGACCACCGGAGGAGGTGTTCGGGCTCCGGTCATCGTGTCTCCGAAGGCGGTTTCGGACTCCCAGAACTCGCAGACCTGTCTTGATCCGGAGGCCAGCAGAGTGAGTCGATTCTGGCTGTTTTTTTGGTTTGGATTTGAGGTTTTGATCACATTTTTATTAATGTTTGGTTTGGAAATATTAGATTTTGATGCAATACATGTGTGATACATCTCTTTTTTATGGTTGGGGTTTGATAAGGATTGGATCTTTCATGTTTGATATGGTGGTGTAAATAATGTGGATTTGTGGATTTTTGTGGGTGATGTTGCAATTGCTTTTAGAAAGATACGATTTTGGCTTCTGGGTTCTTCTTTGATTGTTTAATTATTTGTTGGGGGTAGATATTGAAGGGTTTGTTTGATTGATTGGTTCAGACGTTTTTGAAATGAAGTTCTGTTTCCTTTTACATAGTTTCTGTTTGATTTTGGATGATTATGTTAATGGATCAGTTAGAGTGGATGGATCTTGGGTGCAGAAGTCTAATGAAATTTTTTGGTTGCAATTGTCCTATTTGAATCAGATGGGTTCCAAGGTGGATTAGTTTTATGACATATTTGCAGTCAATTTGTTATTGCATTGTATAAAGTTTTTTTTGTGTCATGCACATTCTCATTTGCTAATTATAAGGTATCTCCTTCTGTGTGACATGGGTTGAAGTTGAGAAGTGCCTTTGTTTTTCTGTGTGTAGAGTGTTCTTGGAATCATACTTGGAGGTGGAGCTGGGACACGGTTATATCCTTTGACAAAAAAGAGAGCAAAACCGGCTGTTCCCTTGGGTGCCAATTATAGGCTGATTGATATTCCAGTTAGCAATTGTTTGAACAGCAACATCTCAAAGATTTATGTTTTGACGCAATTCAACTCCGCTTCTCTCAATCGCCACCTCTCAAGGGCTTATGGGAGCAACATGGGTGGGTATAAGAATGAAGGATTTGTAGAGGTTCTTGCTGCTCAACAGAGCCCGGAAAACCCAAATTGGTTTCAGGTATACCTTTCTTGTTGGTTATGATCAATAAGTTGAATGCAACCTTTGGATGTTCAGTTGTTCATGTTTCTGTACTGAGTTATAACAAAAAAAAAAAGTAGTTGAGTCCTTTGTTCTAACTTTTGTATATTTCTAGAAAATTTGAATTTTTTTACAGTAAACTTGCATAATGCATTCTGTGCTGATCACTATCTGAGTCATGTGCAATTTGCAAAATTTTTGATGATATATTTAATTGTAATTCTCATGATATTCACTCTCTGGACATGGATAACGACTATAGAATGGTATTTGTCTTTAAACATGCAGTATCAAAAGAACATCCTGTCTTCTTCCTCTGGATATTAATGATAGAATGTCATGTATACTTTCCTTGGAGATTAATGATAGGCTCCATATTAATTAGCTTACTAATAACGTGACAGGATACTTTGTCCTTGTTTTCATCTTTTGATTTCAACTCATCAACTGAATGGATTTCATGTTGCAATCTCAGGGAACAGCTGATGCTGTTAGACAGTATCTATGGCTGTTCGAGGACCAAAATGTGCTGGAGTTTCTGGTACTTGCCGGAGATCATTTGTATCGTATGGACTATGAAAGGTTTATTCAAGCACATAGAGAAACTGATGCGGATATCACTGTGGCTGCATTGCCTATGGATGAAGCACGTGCTACTGCTTTTGGTTTAATGAAGATTGACGAAGAAGGGCGGATAATTGAATTTGCAGAAAAACCAAAAGGAGAGCAGCTGAGAGCAATGAAGGTACAATTCTTTCTTTTTTTAGTTGTTCTTGAGCAGTATTATTAGTTTATCTGCTGAAGAACTTTTTCTTTTAGTTGCTTTTACATCAGAGCGGTCTTTGTTCCTTCCTCATTTTCTGTGTTCTCCAACTATGCAGGTCGATACCACCATATTGGGTCTTGATGATGTGAGAGCTAAAGAGATGCCTTATATTGCGAGTATGGGCATCTATGTAATCAACAAAGATGTCATGTTGGACTTACTTCGTGAGAAGTTCCCTGCGGCCAATGATTTTGGAAGTGAGGTTATTCCTGGTGCAACTTCCATCGGACTGAGGGTATGTCAATTGCATCCATTTCGATGGGTGCTCAATTGTTTTAATATTAATGAACAAGTCATGAGGTTGCATAACTTTGGTTACATGTCATGTTTTTGTTATAAATGATAAGAATCCTTTCAAGATTGATCTTTGAAAATAATTCATACATTTTTATGTCCTATAAATTCACATGTTCAAGATTTACATAATATTTATTACTTCCAAACAGAAAATCCCCATAATTCTGCAAATATCATTTTTCAGAAGAGCACCTTAAGGATTTTCCATTCTATATATAGCATCAATTATATTATTCCTAAAACATCATCCCTTATGAAGCGTATGGATGTTTATTGACCCTGTAGGTTCAAGCATACTTGTATGATGGCTATTGGGAAGACATTGGTACCATTGAAGCATTCTACAATGCAAATTTGGGGATTACCAAAAAACCAGTGCCAGATTTCAGGTATATCTGTATTGGTGAAGCATTAAGTTTTCACTCCTGGGTTTGGAGTGCATATCATTTATCTGTTTCCTTTGATTTTTTAAAGTGATTCAAGCTCAAACTTCACTGCAGCTTTTATGATCGCTCTTCTCCAATCTACACTCAGCCGCGGTATCTACCACCCTCAAAAATGCTTGATGCCGATGTTACTGACAGTGTCATCGGTGAAGGCTGTGTAATTAAGGTAAGTCACCTGTGGATCAATCAATTTCCTGTCTGTAATTTAGTGTAAAATTTTCACTTTTTTTGTATCCATAAATTTTTGTTTCTAATTTGAAACGGGCTGACTTGTGAAATCTCTGCTTAGTCATATTCTAGTTTTTATTCTTAGTTAAAATACCTTCCTCTCTCTCACTAGGTTTGAAATCTCTAGGACCAATTAGCTTGAATGGCGAATATCTTTTTAAAGTTCAGTCTTCACCCTCAACTTTGTTTTTAGATTTAAATGCTTGACCTTGCAAGTTAAAATTCTTTCATAGCTGTCCAAGGCAAACATGAGTCATAACTCAGGATGCAGTAATTCTAAATGGGGCAGCTATATTTTCGTCCATAATTACTCATGTGATCAAAATTTGAGTGTGCTGTTTTTCTTCTTAAAATTAGTCTAACTTCGTACTTTGACATTTAAAAAGTGTCTATGATTTCTTAATATTCTTTTCTGTTGGCTGTCATGTCTTCTGGATCAAATTATACATGGCTGTACCTTTAAATAAGATCTTCATATTTATCAGGAAAGGAAAACAAAAAAAATTGAAAAGCATCCGCCCAATTCTTTTGGCATCCACTGCTTGTTTTCGACATCACTTAACATATCCAGATTTAAATTTCTTGGGGTACTTAGTTGTTCCATTTTTGTCCAGAACTGCAAGATTCATCACTCGGTAGTAGGGCTCCGATCTTGTATTTCGGAGGGTGCAGTAATTGAGGACACCTTATTGATGGGAGCAGATTATTATGAGGTGACTCTCAAAGAAATTACTCTGTGTCATGAATAAAGTTTGGAACTTTTTTAATGCTCATTTGCCAAACAGACTGAAGCGGACAAGAGGTTACTCACTGCGAAAGGCAGCATTCCAATTGGTATAGGGAAGAATAGCCACATTAAGAGAGCGATTATTGACAAAAATGCTCGTATTGGAGACAATGTGAAGGTATACCATATATAGCTCTGTTGCTCATGCACTATATCATTTGTACATTTCTATCTCATGAAATTCCCAACTTTCAACCGAGTATTTATAGAAGACAATGGGTCAAGAATATTAGATGCTTTGGCCTTGGTATCATTTTCTATAAAATGTGTTCCATTCAAGTCCTTACCTACCTATTTATACATTTGTGGGCATATGCTTACAGATATCATTGCAATGTAGCTAAGAATCCACAAAAATTATATATTTTCCATTCAGATTGTCAACAATGATAACGTGCAAGAAGCAGCAAGAGAGACTGATGGATACTTCATCAAGAGCGGTATTGTGACCATAATCAAAGATGCTTTGATACCCAGTGGAACTTGCATATAGAGATTCACTTAGAGGTGTTCTGTTGCCACACGCAAATTAAGGCAACAGAGATATGTAAGTATATCTTATTTGTCGCCTATTTTGGTGGATGCAATTGAGGATGTGAGTGGACCTCTGATGTATAAGGCTTTCCTTCACCAATTTATTTGCAGAGATACATCTCTAGTTTGTGAATATTGCTAGGTTCTGCAATGGTCACCTGTCACTTCTTTTTAATTTGTATTGTGAATTATTGTTGTTGCACTGTTAGAGAATAATAGTGGCCATGGTGAAATAAATTACACTTTGGATTCGATATGAATTATCCTTCTCAAACATTTTGAGGTTGGTATGACAAAGAAGCATGTATGCTCGAAGATGTTTCTTATAGCATTGTGGAAGTCAGTCTTAAAATCATGACTATCCCCATATGCTGAAGATGATTTTACATCCGTGTTGATAAATGATGAAGGATTATAAGTTGCCGCAAATGCGCACCTGTGAAACCTTTTCTTGTTAATTAAATTCCTTGCCTAGTGTCTGTCCTGTATTTTACTTTCTTGCATTGTTCACCATTGCTTTGATACAATATGAAACATGCATCTACAAAATGGTGGGTGTTGGGTGCTATCGCTCAACCATGGTAGTATTTCTGTGTATAATATGAGTTCACTGTGGAATCAGTCTTTGCTTTTGCTTGAGAGTTATTTATTTTATAGAACGTGTGCATTTAACATTATAATTTTGAGGTTCTCTTCCGCAAATTATATGAAATACAATGCCACTTGTATGACTAAGTAATGAATTGAATGACAAGATTCTTTAAGGTACAATGATATTACTCAGTGTAGTATTTGTGTTGCAGAGATGGTTAATGATGATGATGACAACTAATGAGCAATGTATCTGCTTGCAGTAGGAGCAGGATATCTTTCAGGGTATCTGCGTAACTCTCTTCCATGCCTGTCTCTTCCATGCCTGCATGACCTGAAATCTGCACATATATACAAAAGAAGATGCAAGTACAATTATAACAAGCATGCATTTGAAGTTCGAAAAATGTTGTATTAGAGGGTGTTTGCCTCTACAATTATTTATGCTGTTTTGAACCCATTATCGGTTAGGATTGCATTTAGTATAGCTTTGCATTCACCACTAGGTAGCTTTTGGAAATGGGTTTGAAAAGGACTATACTGTTGAAATTAGATTCCAGGAAGTATATTTTTGTTAGATTCTTGAAAAAAGAAAAAATTTCATTGTTTGTAACTGGGTTAGTTTGATAATCATTCTCAATCTCCTGCTAGAGAACTCAACTACCCAAGAAAATGGTGTTTGTAATCCGTTATTTATATGGCCATTCCTGATGGTCTAGACGAATCTCTTCAATCTTCATTCTCATGGAATCCAAGAATTGGAATTGTGAAGAAGTATGAATTCTTCTTTTGGACCATGATTATCAAACTGGCCACCATGGTTATCAAACTGGCCCTAAAATTTAATTTTTTCCCCCGCTGTGTGACTGCTTGGGGCATTTAGAAACATGTTTGGTTTCAATATGATCTGTACAAAAGTGAAATCATCCAAATGTGTTCCTAAATTA
This sequence comes from Acorus calamus, assembly GCA_030737845.1. Classification (NCBI taxonomy): domain Eukaryota; kingdom Viridiplantae; phylum Streptophyta; class Magnoliopsida; order Acorales; family Acoraceae; genus Acorus; species Acorus calamus. The sequence continues at coordinate 21,726,930 of CM060872.1, read as the reverse complement.
TCACGAAGAATAGTAAGAAGTGTTTGTACCTTGGAAACAAGGTGGCTGCAGCATTCTTCCTTCTGTGGTTGAAGACCATATAATCAGTAGTATGATTGCAAAACAGGTACACTTGTGCAGGGACTTGGGAGAGAGCTTCCCAATGATCATCATCATCAACAACAACAACATATTCCTCTCCTGTTTTTTTAAGGTGGCCCCCTCTTCATGTGGTGTCCACCTACTGATGACATGTACCTATATAGTGGTATTTGGAGGGGCTGAAGCTGCCCTTGTCAATGTTTGAATCCTCTTCAGTATTTTACAAGGTAACATATTCAAATAACCATGGTTTTAAATAGGGTATGTGATTTGTTGAATGAATCAATATGGTCAGAGCCAGGTGCAAGTAATAGCTTTGTTTAAGCTCTTGTTGGTTACCACATTTAACACCAACATTATTTTGTTGAACATGCTGGGTACTGGCACAGAATCTCTCTGATCAATGTATGTATTCACCTTGTCTGTTTGTCTGCTTAGGGCCAATTGACTTTGAGACAAGTTCTTCAGTCTAATTTTCTTGTCCTGTCTTGCTTGTCTGTTTTTATGTCTGATCTTCTCATGACTTTGACCTGGTTTTTAGGTAGACATTTTAGTGGTTTTCAAGTGTAGACAGGTTGGCCTTTTATTAGATAAATAATGAGTGTTGATACACTCGGTCCATTTTGTAGCTATGATGGCGTAGTGTATATTGCGCTATCAAAGTGTACGAGGTTCTATCATAATATATGAAATAATTTTTTTTAGGAGAAAAAATATACTTTGATATTTTAGTATATACTTCATTTCATATAATAATATGCACTTTAATAGGAGAATATGATTTTAAAAAAAAACACTGTGGATTGTGAATAATGCTGGGTATATCATTTTTCTTGGATAATATTACGAAAAAGATACATGTAGCCCCCATTGCAGATCCAATTGTAGTCCATCTCTTTTTTTTTATATAAAATTATACACTCACCCTTTGAAGTGCATGCTATTATATGAAATGAAATATATACTGAGATACATTAGTATATTTTTTTTATTGTGAAAAAATGAAAAAAATGGACTGAAATATATATTATGATAGTGTCGTATACACTATAATAGAAACGTGGTGATTGCAAATGAGTCGCGTACAGACTGAGTGATTTTTTTTTTTTTTTGCTATGAGATATCATTTAAGTATATATATTACTATTTTTAATTAAAGTAAATGCTTATTACATTAAAGGGAAAAATCAATATAACCCCCTATAAATTGCCTGAAATCCACATAACCTCTTGAAAATATTTATGTAAATCCAAATAGTTTTTTAAGTTAAATTTTCGTTGACATATTAAAATTATTCTACGAATATTCTGTTTGATTAACCCACTATATTGTGATGATGATGAATCTGTAGAGCACCTGTTCGTGTTTTGCTTGATCACTCGTCAAGCCTGGAATCTGCTGAACTCGAGAATTATGAAGAGTAGACCTAAAGCATTCGTGCCTCTAAGTTTCGATTTCCAACTTTCCACAAATGATTCTCATGCTCTTCGATCTAGCACACGCGATGAAATGCACAATCGACTCCCATATGTTCTCTATGTAGACAGCATTTTTTAACAAAGCTTGGTTATGAGTAAGTCAAAGAGACAAAAAAACTGCGGGGAGGAAGGACTGGGAACCCTTGGCTTTGGTCTCCTAGAGGCCTTGAATGGACAGGATGGAGGATGCAAAACCAATAGTTCAAATCTACCCCCAAAAAAGAAAGTCTAAACTTCCATATTTATGATATTACAATGTGAGACTTGATTTCAAACTTAACTTTTGAAAAATATTGTTTTATTAATTTTTTAATTGCTTGATTTTTTTTTTTTTTTGGCTTGAAAACGCAAGAGGGGACTGAAAAAATGATCACTGAAAAAGTGTTTAGATCGCTTTTCAAACACAGAATCCGCTCAAACATATATCCAAACGGGGGTCATAGCTTATCATGTACCAAACTACCGCATCAGAGTTCTCTCATTGCAGCTCCAAATAGCAGCAGAAGCAAAGAACACCATATCAACACACAGTAAATTTTAAGAATAAAAGCTATACAAGTACATAGTGTCTTTACACACACAATATTCACTAAAAAAAATTGCAACTCCCAGACAAACTCTGCATGTCAAAACATGCAGCTTATTTGCAAAGATGCATTGTGTACGCAGACTGTGTTCACTTCTGTACCAATTGACATAAAATTGTATCTAAATTTCAATGCATGCTTAATATATATACATGTTATAGATGTGCTACGTTCCAGTCGGGAGTGTAGGAGAGCTAGTACAACTTGATCCTCGTGGTTACCCGCCTTTGACAAGTTGGGCAGTAATGCAAATCTCTTCCACAAGTACTGCATGTCTACAAAATGTGTAGTTTTTGTTAGAACAGATGAATTGATACAACATTAGAATATCAGAGCTTGTTGATGAAGTCTACCTGATGTCCACATCCAAGCGCAAGATCCTTCGCGTTCACGTGGCACACGGGACATGTCTGCCCAGTAAAAAATAAAAAGGACCGTCAGTTTAAAGTTTTCGCAAACATTCAGTATTTATGTGTTTTTTCTTCATGATCATAAACAAATCTATAGAACATCACTGAAACATGAAATTGTAGTCTTCATTATTCAATCTGTGAGAGGCCCTGTTTGGAATCAATTTTTAAGAACATTTTTTTTCTTCATAAAAGTCGCTGTCAAGTGCCAGCCTTTTCAACAAAGTTGCTTCTTTTTATGAAAATTGTTTTGTTGACTTCTAACCCATAAAAACCAAAATCTAAAACCAAAAAACTAAAGTTAAAAAGAAAACCATTGGGACCATCTAAATATTGATTTTGAATAAGTGAAATCAATTTCACAGTTGGTTCCAAACAGGAAAGCAAAAGCTCCTACTTTTGGAAGCTAATTGGGTTACAGACTTTGTGACAGTAATTGGAGTGTGTTTCATGACATGACATAAGAGTGTTGGTGCTTGAGAAACATCAAGACGAATCAAGGAAACCAGTGGACATGTTGCCCTGGTTGGTTGAGACTTAATTTATAGATATAATTGAATCACAAAAAGCTTCACATGCACTTGTTAAATGGAATTCAACTGAGTTATATTTGCACTCAAATTATGTACAAAGAAGACACGGTAATTTAAGAGTGAGCAATGGATTAACTTCTACCAAGATCTGTACATGCACCTATAAAGCCAGAAATACTAAAAAAACCCAATTTTAACTTAGCTGCCTATAAAAATACAATAGAAGGAAAAGAGTACCTGGCCATTAAATGATTTGTTATCAGATGGAGTTGCAGATGAACTGTTGTAAACTCCAGGACCCTGTTCGAAGCTACTCGACCTTGAATAACTTGAGCTGGAATTTCCCATACTGTAACTCCTACCCGGCGGAGGGAGGGATATCCTCTTCGGTGTTCCCCTACGCTGACTGCACAAGAATAATAAAACCAATAAACTTTCATTGGTACTCAAATCATATATACCACTATATATATGTAGCTTTGAAGATAACAAATACCCCAATAGTTGTAGGTCTATGGTTGCCTTATATTGAGATGGAATTTCCATTAATGCGGCTAGAGCAAACTCTGTTTCCTTCCTGCTAATCGGAATATTCCTTGACATGATATCTGTGAAATTCACAAACTGAATTGCAAAAGTAGTGAGAATACGTCCCTTTTTTAAAAATAAGATTTTTTTCATTGCAGATCCTTAATAAAATTTTTGATACCTGAAAATTATCATATGCGCGGGCAGGAATATTGTCGTCAAATTGTCTCATCATGTCCCATGGCCCGTCACCAACACCAACCAAAACGATCGATAGAGGATAGTTACTGCAATAGAGGTGGCATTATCACAAATCCATTTCGTGAATGGAGAAACTCATCATGCACTCTAGAATAATACCTGGCCTTCACTATTGCATTGATGGTAGCCCGTTCTTGAGGACTTAGTTCACCATGTCCCATGTCAACACTTCTTGTCACCTTACAAGATATTACTATCATGAGTATAAGATAATTCACTCAAGCAAAGTTGCAATTCAAGAACCAAAAGTTTCACCAAAATCAACCTCGTGTACAATAAACGATGGCTAACCTGGCCATCTGCAATTATCAGAAGAACATGATATTGACCACCACTGCTATCCACAATACCAATTGCTGTTTCAATCATGGGAGCAAAGGATGTAGGTCCTGCAAATAAGATAAGCATCTCCTTCAATCCAAAATATCAACTTAACAGTGGAAATCATGTTTAGCAGTTAACAATAGCAAGGACATAATATAAACCAGCTAGACGAAGTTGTGGAACTATTTCTCTATATCGCTTCAATGCTTCCTCAAAACCATTACATGGTTGATCATCCGGATAAAAACCAAACACCTCTTGATCGTGCGTGGTTGCTAGAAATACAAATTGCAAAATAAGACATTACACGATAGAAAGAAATAATGGATGAGGGGATGGACAAGACCAAGATGACACTAACCGTCTCCAAAACCATAGCATGGAATCAAGTTATCCTCATCGAATGCAGAAAGGGTCCTTCCAATGATCGATATTGCCTGCTCATATGGATTCGGAGAATCTCCTATTGAATGTAAACTTCGACGGTTGAAGGAAACTTTACCTGTGAATAAATTAGAAAACTGATTAACCTAAAAATCCAACAGCACATTAAGTAAAACCATTTCCATACAGAGTAAAAATAAAGCTCTGATCCTAACAGAAAAATCAGGGGAACTTAATATATATATTATATTAAGCATAGAATGGATCAAACACCTACAATCTACAAGAGTTAAAAGAATGTAAAGCATATGTTAGAAATTAAACCTGTCCATTCATTGCTCTTTGTGAAATCAATGCCCACAATCAAATTGGAAGACTCGAGTCCTGCTTGTGCAAGAGCATCCGTCACCTAGGATGCATATAAACAAACAATTAAACACCATAACTTTCAACCCATGGAAACAACAGGCTTCAAAATATATGAAAGGAGATCCAGATGAGTAAAAGTCATTGGTCAGGACTCTTTATTATCTCTATAAAAGAAGTGAATTTTTTAGGAAAAACCATCAACAAGAGGTACAAAACATACACATTGAGAAAGTATCACTATTCCTTGGAAACCTAAAGGAGAACACTTTTTTGCCACTCCAAACAATCATGTCAACAGCCAGCTCACACAATAGTTTCACTCCATAAATTTACATCACAAATTGTCATCGATAAGAACCTGCAACACACATAAAGTCTGCCGATGATAATTCATCAGAAGGACATTAACATCCACATGTATGGATATTGTCATTGATATAGAGACAATGAGGGGGGATTCAATTGTACTTTTAAGAATATGTCAGGAAGGAATAGAATTACCAAACAGAATTCTACAGAATCATCAAATAGATATCTACAGATCCAACAAGCAATAGTACCATAAGTCCTTCATATTACCCATGGACTAACGGATGAACGATAAGGTATGGGATTCAGTGATTAAGGAGAAAAGGAAATCATGAACACATGAAAAGGCTAAAGAATCTCATGTTCAAATGAAGGAAGATATTTCTCATTCTTTATAAACAACACTGTTAGCATACCTTACTAGGGCCTTTCATTTTTCAACATTATGAACTATAGACAAGTATTAATTGGCATATGACCAGTCAATAAAAACTACTACTATGTAAGCAAGAAAATCTGCCGCGTCTGAATTATCAAAAATAAAAAGTGCAATGCTTGACGAGGGTGCCCACATGCATGCAACGTGTGTGAGACAGAGAGGGAAGAACAAAATAAGTACTACACAGAAACACAAATCTATGTGAATTTTAAAGCATTTCATTATTTTCCTGCACAATTGCCAGTTAAGGAGCAAAAATCCATCTCTAATGCATTTCTGATATAGAGTATCTTTTCAAGTAATTCAAAATTAGCAGAGTAGCGCACAGTTATTCAAGAACCCACAAAGCTTATGACCTTGGTGGATCGAGAAAGCCGCATAGTGATGTTTCCATTACCATATATCCAAGTTGAACATCAATGCTCAACCCACAACAGAGAAAAAGAGAGTGGCTCATAACACATTGCATATAATATTGCAGAATGTTATGTTAACTTTATACAGATGGCCACACAATGATTGAACCTATCTAATTGTTGACCAGATTACATCCATGATCGGAGCACTTGGACAATTAATCTATCTTGCAGATTCAAAGGTATAGTATTGGACAAATTTTACTAGACAAAACATTAAGAGATAAGCAAGGAAGAAAAAGACAGGGAGTCCAAATGTACCTGCTCTAGAGAGTGGTAGTCATCAGCGATTTTTGAATATTTTCTTTGAAGTTTTCCTCGTAAGTCGGGCTGTGCGTAGTTATCAGGGTAGGAAGTGTACCCTGGAGCACAACGTGACGATGAAGACGCATAACTAGGTGTGTAGTTGTCATATCTACCTGACTTCGAATGCTTTCCTCCCATCGTGACTCCAAGAGGTTTCTAAATGTTTCAAATCTTGAACCCCTTGACCACAAAAGCATCCATCAACAGATACTGTCCTCCAGCCACTACCTAAACCATGCATCATTCCCCCTCAAGTCTCAGATGACTGAATTGCATTAAATCACGAATTTAAAAAAAAATGGAACTACTGAACACATCATGAGATGAAGCCATTGCTATTCTATATGGTGGAGTCGAATGTATCTGGTCTAAAACTTTCCTTCTATTCAATCATTCTTTTAGATATGATGATTGTTTTAATACAAACCTTAAACCAATGACAGATCCCACCATAAGAGATTATCTCTCATGATAATGTCAATTTCATTAATGAACACTCATGATACTCAACAAAACTGGGGCAAAAGGAATTAAAGTTCGAAGAAGGCACCTACGTGCATAATGTAACATCCCGAAAAATCATAGAATTTGAAAGGTAATAAAATAATAAAAAAAGTAAGATCATGAACAAAATTCGAATGGTGATAAAATAATAAAACAAGTAAGATCATGAACAAAAATGAAAAAAAAATTCAATCTCTCTCAGTACCAAAAGGCAAAAGAAACCTATCTCTAGTTGTCTTGAATATCCCTCCCCACTTTCAACCTACAACTTGCTAGCAAAATTGGATGGGATAGTGCATGAAGCATATAAAATTGTGAACATTATAAAATGGAAATACAAAGGGATTACAATCATAGCAAAAAAAATCTCATCCCAACTCAAAGAAAAGCATAAATGTAGCTAATCCTCAAACTACTGCTTCCATGGCTAATTCAAGCAACTCAACAATACCATCTTCTCACACAAGACATCAAGCATCAACAATTTGCAAACCAACAAAACAATTCATGGAAGTTAACCATATAGAAATTCAAGAAAATCAAACTTTGTAATTAAAAAAAAAAGAACAACTAAACTTCATGTTCAAGCAATGACAGTACAACTCTAACCTTTTTTTTTTCAGCCCAACCAATTATGAAAATGAGCAATTCAAAGAGGCTACAAAACCCATAAATCAAACCTAACCCATGAAAATATCTAATAATCTGATTTGACTCCCACCCATACATCTAATTTAATTATTTATATTGAAATAAAAAACAACTCGGAAGTCAATCCTCAAAAAAAAACACCTTAAAGTCAAATATGTGAAAGAGAGAAAACAAGATAAAATGAATCAAATTTTTTTAAAAAAAACGCGTCTTTTGCACAAATTCAATCCTAAAATCCGAAACCCACAAAGACCCATCAAAGACCAAATCCAAACTAAGATTTTTAACAGCATTACCTATGAAAAAAATTCTTCAACACAAGTACCCACAGAAGCAAAAGAAGTTTCTCAGTATAAACAGTGAGAGAAAAAGAAAACCCAAAAAAAAAAATCTCAATTTGTATATATCAAAACCAACGAAAGTGACGGCTCGATAAGACCCTTCGTCGAACTTTCGCAATCTTATTTTACCAAATCAGATTACAGAGACGTTTTGTTTTTTTATTTGGTCATGTATTAATGTTTTGATAAGGGAAAATTGATATAACACCCTAATATCTTAACTAAATCAATTTTAGTCCTTGTAAAATCTTAAATCCGAGTCTTGTCTGCGGTTAATCTTAACTAGACATATTAGATTACTAAAGTATTTTTCCATTCTTCTAACTTTTATCTTATCGTCTCTCTCATAAGCCTTAAAATCTCATAATTCTAAAGGATATTTTGATAACAGAAAAGACTTATTTCAATTTTTTACATTTTTTTCAAGACTTGATCAAATATAATTTTTAAAGATTCTCTTAGTTTGGACGGATTATTCATAGAGCTATAGTGATTTAAAGAACTTTATAAAGACTAAGGCTCTGTTTAGTCAGTGATAATCTTTATGATAATTGTGGGACCACTAGAATTAAAAGTCATCCGGTAATCTCAAATTCAATCATAAATGAGATTACTATTATACCATTTACCAATTAATGAAATTACTATGTATATCTCTTCTAAAATAAATAGTCTCTCTTTTTTCTCTCACCACCCATATAATAGGTTTGATTTTTTAACTAAAAAGTTTTGTTATAATTTTTACATGTGATGTGAAACATTTTAATTGTGTATTAGATATTAATTTATATTTTTAAATTTAGTTTTTATTTTTGTATACTGGTTTAGATATTATTATAATTAGTATAATATGTGATGTGTGATGTGGGTTTAGATTTAAAGCAATATCTCTGAATCCTAACTAATAAAATTGGTTATTTAATTTTTAGGGGAGTTCAGAATATTCAACTAATTTAGAAAAATTAGTATTATTATATGTTTAATTACATAATTGGTTATTTTATTTATTTGAATTCATTAAATATTAATAAAAATATTTATAAAAAAATTATTCTTTTTTTATTATTGTAATATAGATAAAGAAATAAATTTTACAAGTATATATATAATAGTATTTTAAATATTTAAATCAGATTAATTCATAATAAACTGATCCTAGTAAAATAATTCCATAAAAAAAATGACACAAACGAAATGGAGTCTAAAATCGATATAGTCAAGATTACGTGGAGTTATAATGATTTTTCCTTTTGATAATCTATCATTGTTGTTTGCGTATTTGATGATATAGGTTGAGACGATTTTATATGAGGTCATTCGGAGGATTAATATGTTATGCCGTTACAGATAACTTCAATGGTGTTTTTGTAGAATTAGTCCCCTATGTTTAGATATTTAGATTTTACCTTTAATTTCTTCTATTTTTGTTGACATTTGCGCAATCCCGCATGCAATATGTTTAATATTTATATTTTTTTAATATATATTTCATTGAGATATATGTTTATTTTTCATAAAACTATTTACTCAGATAAAATATATGATTGATTTTCAGGGCCAAAATGACACCCTAATTAATGTTGTCTTACATATGAATCACCACCAATTAATTGTGTAACTAAAGGGGGTGACAAGGTAATTATTGGGATTTAAATGCAAATATCAAATATAGTAGGATTGAATTTTCACATTTATCTAAAAAATCTCAAGATTTTAGTAATTAAACTTAAATGATACACATTCACATGTGGTAGATTTGTAGCTCATATTAATATAAAAATTTAAGCTCGTATAAAATTTAGTCCATGGATGTATCATTTTTAAAGAATTTTAATGTATTTAAGTCACATAAATCCAATATATTGTTTTTTTTTTTAAATTATACAGCCACTTGGAAGAGTCAAAGAGAGTATATGGAGTGGTGATTCAATCATAGACTTACTTCAAAATGATGATCAGGGTTATTTTATGAATACTGGGTTTTTTTTTTGGGTATAATATTTTATAAATCAAGGATATTGGATGGGTTTATAATTTATATTCATGTATTAAAGATTTATAGGGGTTATTTTGAAATGCACAAGACTAAAGGGGGCTAATTCTAAGAACCCCTTTTACTCGAACCGTTTATTTATCCATTTATTTATTTTTGTTAAGGAACACGTGCTATTTGCGTTCTGATTGGTTGAGGATTTGAAGTGTGTATTTACCATTTTATTATCAAAAGTCATTTTAATTACGAAATTAACCTCATGCAACACGTGTGACGTGTGGGTTTGTTTGAGGATGCAAGTCGTCCATTCCATGGACCTTTAGATCTTGATAAACCTTAACCGTTTGATCAAATGGGTTTTAATAAGCCAGGGGAATTTATTAATATTTAAAAAACCTGACTGTTCTGGTAATTCAGTGAATTCAATATATATTTTCTTGTTATTTTGCTATATACTTTTTTTTAGTAGAGTATATACACTACATAGAGATTTATCAGTTTGGAATTTTAGGAATAATCAAGTCAATGGAAGTGTGTTTTTTTTTTTTTTTTTTTAAGAATAGTGCTTCATAGGATTTGATCCATTGACTTCTTTCGAGGGAGAGAAAGTGTTTACAGACTTAACTAAACTCAATTATTAAATTATGAAAATAAGTGTTAGATGTGCAGCTATCGTACATAGATCAGGTTTACCAATTTTGATTTTGAAACTGATCAAATTATTTTTTGCTACTAATGGTTGGTCAAATAGAGGATCCTTTGTATTTAAAAAGCTACATTACTTTTTCATTGTATCGAGATATATACTTTATTAAAAAAATTTACATTAAATTATAAATTATACCATTTAATTCATTGGAATATATATACCCCACATTTTATATACTTTATTAGATGAAGTATATAAAAATGTGTGTCTACGTTTTAGACTATAAAATAGATTATGTATAATGTTTTTCATATAAAGAAATACAGGTACACCCCATATAGGCCACTAGGTACTAGGCTGAGCAAATGTTTTGAACTATTTTAGGAGATTCGGTTTTGAAAGAAATTTTATTTAATCCAAACTAGTTGTTCTACTAAATTCATCTTTTAAAAAAATAAAATCTAATTTTTAATTATAAAAAACAGTTTCTTGAGAATTTAAATAAAATATGTTTTTTAAAAATTAATGTAATTTTTAAATATGTTTACCAAAAAAACATTGTTTTTCAATGCTTATCACGAGTGGAGATTCTATGTGTTTGTTTTCATCATCCTCAAAATTACATGTCACATCAACTTTCACAATTAACATTGAGTGTATCATTCACTTCTTTTTCATTTTTACTTTTGAGGCTTATAATAAACAGAAAAAAAAAAGTGAAACAGACATCTTCCTTGCATACTTTAACCACTTTTAAATGTTAGTTGTTTTTTTATTTTCAGTTAGTTGACAATGACATTTTCAATAATGAAAATAATAAATTCTTGTGAAGGAAACAATAATTATCTAAATCATTCTAGCCCTGTTAACAAATGCATTCCAATGACAACTGTGAGAAGAAATATAAGAACTACAAATACACCAGCCAAATCCAGCATGCCCAGATTCTGATCATTCAGTTTGATGTATCCATTGTGAGCTTCATCAAGCTTCTCCTGCACACAAATAACAGATACAAAGTTAACAATCTAAATTATAATTTTTTTTTACAAGCCCCCGATTAGGAATAGTAATTTAGTCACCCCTGATAACTATATATAGCTGGTAGATGACAATCTACGCAGAAATAAGTGATTTTTTTATATACATTTGATTGTAAAGTTTTGTTATTTTCATTTCGGTTCACTTTGAATTAAATTGAAGATGAATGATGGATAAGACATGAATAGATGGTTACAACTCTTCTAGTGAGACCAAAAAAAAAAAAAAAACCCTTTGATCAATTGACAAAAATTTCCTCCTGTTATCTCCTTGAGTATGAGAATATGTGTGATAGATGCCACAAATATGCATGATAGAATCTGCCTTTTTAAACAAAAAAATAACACAGAAGAGAAGTTTGATCCATCGATATAGATAAAACCCTATAAAATTTCCTACATAAGAATAATTATCATCGATTATTTTTACTTATGAAGACATAGCTATCACGTTTTATACAAAAAAAAAAAACTGTTATTTTCTGCAATATGAATATATGATGCTTCAAATGTGGTGTTCATTTAACAATTGTTATGAATGGATTTAACCAAAGTTATACAAACTTACATTCATGGATGAGGATTCCATGCACTTCAATTTTGTTTTCAATTCATTGAGCTCTCTCTCCAAATCTTTGCTTCTTATATTAATTGATGCAAAAGCGTTCTCATGCGATTTCATATACTAGAAAATGAAACAAAATTTATGTTCAAATCTTATTAAATGAATGAACAAACTAATGACTCTAAACATACCAAAAATTCTACTTAAAAACATACTTACTGAATCATTTAATGCAATAACTTCAAGCATGTTGATCTTCGACCCTAGCTCACCAATTCGATTCTCCAAGAACGCGTTCCTCTTTTGAAGAATTTCGAACTGAGTGTTATGTTGTTTCATGTTCTAGTGAAAGAGAGTGACACAAACTCAATTTAACAATTGGGGAAATAGAATGTTACACTTGTAAATGAAGCTTAATTAATCGATAATACTTACGTTCTCCAGGATGGATTCAAGCTTATTGACCTTCCTTAATAGTTCATCAGCCGTTCTTTCGAGGTCTGAAGCCCTTCTTCGCGTACCTTCAATTGCATTCCCATGTTGTTTGATGCACTATACAAAATGCGCAATATCATTCAAGATTGTTCTCATCACAAATCAGTTTAACAACTGATCAAACTTGATATAATCCAATATCATGTTAGACTTACCTTCTCAAAATTGCTCGTGTCGAGGATTTCATCTTGTAGTAACAATGGTACTCTCTCCTCAGATGGATGTGAGGAGGGGAGAGGAACATATGCTGAATGGATTAGGGAATGTTGTACTCTTGACCTCCTTCTTGACTGTTGGTTTCCCATATTCGTTGAAGGATCGATTTGATGTTGATTTCTTTGATGTTTTCTTGATCTTCTTAACCAAATCATGTGATTTGAAGGTCAAATTATCAAGCAAACAATAAGCAAAGCAATTTAAATTGGTTAAAAATGAACACTCATCTAACTATATATATATAGTCATTCCACTTGCACTATTTTTTCTTAGCGTAGTTACACACAGTCCCCATAGATAGTCCCGGGATAGTACATATACCTAGTACATACACCTACATAGCCGTCCAATGAGTATCTTCTTATGTGAGTTATATATCTTAGTTTATTTTTACATTTACAAAAAAATAGATCCATTCAATTTAAAATAGAACGATATATATTTTTCATCAAAATATATATTTCATTAAAAATCAAAACTTGTGTGTACTGCCTATAGAACTATCCCTAATGTTATTTTATTTTTTTAATGGAAACAAATTCAAACCATATCCAGATTGACATGACTCTCAAACCAAAAAAAAAAAGCTTGGATAAGAAAATAAACGGTGGAGAACAATTTATTCTGTTTATTATAAATATAAATATAAAGCTTTCAATATTCAAATAAAAATGATTTGTCAGGGTATCTCTAGACCTATATCCAAATGTGTACAAAATTTGAGTAAATTAATGGGGGGGGGGGGGGATAGTCGATATAGACTTTGATGGATTTCTGTGGACATTATTTAAGTGATGGACTTTGTAGACTTTCATAGACTTTTGTAGACGTTCACAAACTTTTGCAGATTTTCACAAACTTTTGCGAACTTTCACATATTAACTCTCACGGACTTTCACAAACTTTCATATATAAACTTTCATGGACTTTTTCACATACTTACAGACTTTCATATTTACTCTCATGAACTTTTATAGACTTTTACATACTTTTACAGATTTTCACGGATTGACTCTCATTGACTTTCACATACTTTTACAGACTTTCATATACTTTTACAAACTTTCACATATTAACTCTAATGGAATTTCACAGACTTTTGTAAACTTTTATAGGTGGATTTCTATTGATTCTCATAGATTTTCGTAGAGTTATTTTTGGATTTTTAAAATATCAAATAAATAACTCAATTATTTAAATTCAACACGAATTATTCATACCCAACATAAAATATAGTTTAATATAATAAATATTAACGCAAGAACAATATTTCCATACATATGCACATTCATAAAAAATTCTTCTTCATGATAAACAATCAATATAAAATAAAAAAAGGAAAAACAATACCTTCTATTGAGAAAAATCCACAATGAGCAAACTTTTTTTTCTTCTTATAGAGAAATAAATTGATAGGTTTTATAAAGGTGAGGGATGAGTTTATTTAGGAAAACAATAAAATAAGGAAATATATAATATAAAAATCATATATTACATCACTTCAAATATAATGAAATAAAAATTATAAATTATGTTACTTAAAATAATATAAAATAAAAGTAGTAATTATATTACTTAAAATAAAAAATGAAATAAAAGCAATCATTATATTTAAGCATATATATACAGATGCCTAAATATGTATTTTTGTTTTTATATATGTCTAAACATTATAAAAACATATATAGGTATTTATATTGTACATTAATAGAAACATCTTCAAGGCAAATCAAATTAATTATTATAGAGTTTTTTTTTTTCACTTGGTGAACATTATAGAATTATTGTACATATAATCAGATATATAATAAGATAAATCTATATTTTAGAAAATAATGATGGATGATCTAGCTCAAATCAAACTTTTACTCATATCTCTCTAATCATTTACCTATATTCATACCAAATCAAACTTTGTATTCAAATTTTTATCCAAATCAATAGAAACAACATTTATCTAAATTTTCAGTGACTATTTTTTCTCAAACTCCATATTTTTTTAAAAAAAGTTGAGTAAAATCCGAAGTGATGGTTCTCTACACCATGTTAGATTAAATTTTTATTTAAGTTTTTTTTATAAAATTTGAATATAAGTTTGAATAAGTGTGTTAATGAGATGAATTTTGTTGTTACATTAGTTTCGATAAAAGTGAATGTGGGGTACATGAGAGAACTAACCGTACCATACATAAAATTTACATTCACCACAGATTCTTTACTAGTGAAAGTAAACCCTCCAAACTTAAATAAATAAATGAAATTTGTATTATAAAATATAGAATATTAAAAAGAAAAGAAGAAGAACCCAAATTACCTGTTCAACCAAGGAAAAAAAAAATATGTCTGCAACCTTTCTCACCTTTCAAACAATCTCCATTAGGGTTTAATGTCCAATGTCCACTTTCACATGGGGTGGACAGGGTGTATATACCTAATGAGGCATGATAGATAGCATAGCAGGAAATGTACACACCATCTTTGGTAACATACTAATTAAGAACACTGATACACTTAATTTGTTTTACCTTCTACAGCTTCATACACAAAGTGCGGTGTGACACAAAAAAATAGTGTATGAGGTATTGGAATTCTTTCATAGTGTGACATAAATAAAATTTACTTTTTTAAAATAAATAAAAAAATACACTGGTATATCTCAATATATATTTTATTTTATATAACAAAATATACTATTGCTTTAATGGATATATTTTTTTGAAAAAAGAAAAACGGTGTATATCGTGGATGAAACTGCACTTAGAAAATAGGTGGCTCGTAGATGGAAAGATTCTGTTTTAATATGAATTATATTTAATCTAAACTCATTGTTCCAAAAATCCCATCTTTTAAAAAAGTGAAATATAATTTTAATTATAATGACAGTTTATAGAGAATATAATAAAAACATGTTTTGTCAAAAACATTGTTTGTCAAAGCTTATCACGTTGAGATTCTGTGTTTTTCAGTCTCATAAAAAGTAATTCACCCTCAAAAAGAAAAAAAGTGAAACACAAGAAAAAAGTGAAACACAATTTTTTTTTTTTTTTTTTGAGGGGGGGGGGGGGGGTGTGGGGGTGTGGTGGGTGGGTGGTGTAAATGAGTGAAACAGACATGTTCCGCGTACTCTTTCAATAAACCACATTTAAATGTTGATTTTGATTTCAGTTAGTTGACAATGATATCTACGATCTCATAACAATTTTGTAACATTTTCAGTAATGAAAATTGTTAAATAAGGCCCACCGACTATAATTCACGTAACAATGGCCTATAACCCAATTGACGAAGACCCACGATCCGGATTACCCACCATGGGTTGATCCGACCCATCGAACCCTTCATATCGGACCATCAAAATATCAAGTCAAGATCAAATTCCAATAGAAAATATGATTTTGAGGATCATGAATGCAGAGATCACAGAATCTCATATCAATATTTGATTATATGATCATGAATGCAGAGATCACAGAATCTCATATCAATATTTGATTATATGTTGGATTTGCAACCATCTTTCACTAATTAATATTCCAAATTCTAACAATATATATTTTAGATTTGAAGCTATATTCTCAAATTCCAACAATATATGTTAAAATTGAAAATATTATTAATTGATCCCATAAAATCCCAACCAAAATATGTGTACTTAACCAGGAATAATTAATAAATAATTCTAAAAGTATACATATATGATCACCTAAATAAAAAAAATCTCTCTCCGATGAAAGAAAGATCTACCATTGATTTTAAAGAGCTCCACCTATATGTTTTTTTAATGTTCAAACATATATAAAAATAAACATACATATTATATTTAGGCATATGTACATATATACTTAAATCCGATGAAAGAGAGATCCACCTAAAAACTACATTTCCCAAACAAGTTTCCAAACAAAAAAAAGTGTCCAAAAGATACACACATTTTTATATATAAAAAAATACCCAAAAGTTAAGTTTTTCAAAATATATGGAGAGATAGCTTCATGCAAATTCAGTTTTAAACTCAGCTTTTGAGAAAAAAATTGATTCTAAATAAGGACTAAAACTTCAATTCAAACCGAAAGTTAGGGTTAGGTCAAATCTACCCAAGTTGTTGCACACTCCTACATGAGACTTTGAATGCACGAGCAAGTTCATTGCATAAAATTTGACCCCAAATGCATGTATGGCACTGTATAACAAGTCACCTGGTCCCAAATTGATAACAAAAATGATTGGTGACCGTATTGTTTTGTCACAGTACAATAGATTATTTGCTTAGTAGAAAATGCTCCCCACCTTTGAAAACTACCACTCTAAAAATCTGTGTACTCAGATTTAAGAAGCTTGAAGCACCAAAGATGATCCAAAGGAGCTTCGAATAAATGCACAAAGCCTCATTAGATGATTCTGTCGCGCTTCCTAAGGATTGTTGGAATTGTTGAATCTGAAGAGGTCATGAAATTTGCATCAGCTTCACCTCATCTAATGTGAATGATCATCTTATCGAGTAATTCAGTGTGCTCGGGTAGATATTCCATCAGCTCATCTTTGGTCACCCAGACATAATCTTCACACTTCCCAACTGTGTATTTATCTCGACCAAGAACTTGAGATTTAAAAAAGAACCTCTGCGAAATGGAAAGCAAGGAAAAACGAAAATTAAACACATGGGAATGCCAGGCCGATATCTGAAAAAAAGAATGAAAAGAACTAGTTTATGGAAAAATATGTTCAGAAAGGGAACCAAATTGCAAAATGGGTCCTCAGTGAGAACATCAAGGATTTTCATCACATTCTTATCCCGAAATTGTTGAATTAAGCATCACAATGATAGTATCATGTACAGTTTACGTTGTTACATTAATCAGCAAAATCATTTAATTGCCATGTTACACCTACATATTTAGAATTCATTCTCTTATGAACAATTTAAACACAAGACCTTAATTGAGTCTGTTGAGAGTCCTAACAAGATAGTGCAGATATGAATGATCCTGAGGTTTCAAAAAGGGCATATGTTATCCATGTGATATCAAGATCAGATTCTTCAGACTGCTCGTGGTTTCGAGAATTTCTTCAAATGACTTCATATAAGAGGCAGAAAGTACATCTTTATTCTACAACTTGAGGAAAATGATAAACTCAAAATTTGGATGTTTACAATCTAAAAAGGCTGGTCAATAGTAGAATGAGGTACTATTTAATGTATGCTAAAAAAAAGGAGCACGGACCTATAGCTTAGTGGTTGACAGGGGAGTTTGTAACCAAGTGGTCATGGGTTCGAGTCCCGCATTTACTTACCCAAAAAAGTACACTAAAAAGAAAAGAAAAAGAGAATCCCCTACCTTTTCATATCGTGAATGAAAACCGAGATGCCCACATCAGAAAACGATAATATCTCAATATTCCAGATGTGTATCAATTTTTATTCACAGCCTGTGCATCCTGATTGGATGCTTCAGGCAAGTTCATGACATGTAACAGATGAAAAAAAAATACCTTAAACGGTGAAACATCTGGTGTTTCTTCCTTAGGTTGAACAACCATATGAGCCATGGGTGCATTCCCAACGAAATATGTATCCGACAGGTCCCCGACAACTGAATTTAATGCAGCCTCAGCACACTGAAATTTCAAAGATTTGAAAGTGATATATTTATTGATTGGAAAAAGTAAATATAATTTATAAATGAAGTTATCAAAGAAATGACGACACTATTACCTTTCGAAGTGTCTCTTCATTTTCGTAAACCTTTTCTGGAAAATGCCATACCGGCTTTCCATCAGAAGCTCCATATGTGCTTCCATAGAGAAGAAGATACAGTCTACTATCAAGTGCCCTTTGCAATGACCTAATGACACATAGTCCAGAGATCAAAGAAGAGAAATGATGAGAATTGTCAGTGGAAGTCCTATTCTGAACCAGTTAAAAAAATTAATAAACATTTATTAAATAGAATTTTTGTGAGACAGATGGGAAACATGATTCTAATTCCCATCATGAAAAAAAAAGTTTTTTTTTTTCTTTTGTAGTGAAAAGCATCATCTATAAGGCTTATACTCTTCAGCATGCAGACAAATCGTTCACAACATCGTTGTTATTAGCCAGTGTCATGAGGGGCAACTCCCAATTATCAAATTATCACATCAAGACATAATTTAATGTTAAACACATTCAGAAAACATATATTACCACGGCTGCATTGATCTACCATTCTACCAGAACTACTCCCTTGAGCAATTACAACGTATAAATTGAGTTTCTCAAACATTTTTTAAAAATCTTTTTATTTCAATCATTTGGGAAATTCTTATTTCTAGAAGTTAGGTGGTTAAACAAATTCAGTCAAGTGGATCGTTATCATTTTTTTTCCTGCACAACTTTAGCATTGACAAGCTACATAACTTTCACAAACCCCAAATATTTCATTCAACCCACATCATAATGTAACTGCAAAAAAAGAGAACTTATAATTAAAAAGCAATAAAAATAATCAATCAAATAGCTTCCAGAAGAAATATTGCGAAAACATCACCGGTATATCCCAATTATTTCACCCACACACATAAAGTACCATATCAAAATATAGTGCTTCAGTGAAGTCAGTAAGACCATTCCAACACCAACGTAAAAATAGGTGATGAGCATCCCCTATCTCCAAAAAGGTGAAGGGTTCAAATCCCTTCCATGCAAAGTGTGCATGGATAAGTGTCAAGCATGCACTTTTAAAAATTTCCATAAATTTCTCCACTACAACATGCCTTGTTCATAACATTTTATGTTTTCTCTTAAAGCATTGCATGCTACAGTTGGCAATATTCTCCTTCAGTTGGTGCATATAGCCACTCAAACATAAGAATGCTAAGCACATAACATCCCAAAATCATCACCACCCCTAATCCACTACCCTGAACTAAAATCTGGAAAATTTCAACTTCCACTCAAGCTACAATAAATAGCATAGCCAGAAAAAAGAAATCAATAAAAAGTACAGTGGTAAAATTAAATGTTGGTCGATTGTCATACTTTCTATCATTGGTCTTATCAGCCTCCATTATCCGAGGAGCCGGCGTATATTCTATCTGGTAATCACCTTTCCCCCTGCTCACACAAAAAGACATTTTCTCTGAGAAATCGGTAAGGATCCTACAACAAACCTATTATTGATACAACCACAACACCATAGTGGCACAAAAATTCATAGAAGAGCTTAAACTAAGAAATCAAACAAGCCAATGGACCATCTAATAAAGATATCGGTTTGGGAACAAACCCAAGAGTGCACCAATTTTCAAAATAAAAATAAAAATATCGGTTCCAAAAAAACACTATTGCTTCTTGCCTTTGGATCTTGCGTAATAGGGTGTTCAAAATAAATAAAAAAATTGAATGGGTTTTATTTTATTTATTTTTTTAAATTTTTTTTTTAAGAAACAATAGACTTGCACCCTTATATTAAATGGCCAAAAGCCCAAAGGATACAAAAACAAGCGAGAAATAACAAAAGGAGCAGCTTATAATAATACTATGCCTTTTCTTCAAAAAATAAAAAAATAAAACTATGCCCCTAGTAGAAAAGGTTTCTACCAGAGAATGGTTTAAATAAAATTGACATATTTAATGACTCCAAACAGGGTTGTAAAGCAAAACTCATACAGAATTGCACCCAGTCCAAATGAAAATTCATAATTTGTCTGATGATAGGTCATGAATCAGGGAAGAAAACTTCGTTTGAGGCAGATATTCTTCGCGAACTAAGAAATTTTAAATGATGAAAATACTGCTCAGTTTTTTAAGAAAAATTTGAGAGGCATTTTCGTCCTTCCTCAATGCTAGTTACTCAAACACTGAAACTTAGATATTAATATTTTTAGGGAAGTGTTTGAAAATGTGTTTGGTTGATTCTGGTTTTACAGGAATTAACTTAACCCAAACATGTACCAAACATGATACCAAAAGCACTAAATGATCGAAGAGCTCTTAGTTATAAGCAATGAAAAACAAGAGCTTCTCAAGAATCTAACGAAAATATGCTTACTGGAAATTTAATTTAAAATGCAGCTTAAGTGAATGGTTTTTTCATACAGAGTTTCCAAACATTACCCTATGAAAAAAACAAGACAACACTGAAAGAAATGAAAATGTCTAGTTTTACCAAATCAAAACAATCATCAGATAAAACTAACACATCTGATGAATGAATAATAGATATGTCAGATCTATTTTGAGTTCTTCTCTAATGAATCCCAACAAATAATGATAAAAAAATTCGATAAAAACAACTAATAAATCAGCAATCACACATCTGAAAGTCGCACAACGCCACAATATTCAAATTCACATTAATGAACGGATTTGACGCGCCTCAATAAACCCTAAATTTCTTTTGATATAAAAAAATCACAAATTTGTAGAACCCGAATTACCGGGCTTCGGATCTGCTCAAGACCTCATCCGGGAACTTCCGCCGGAACAAATTGTTCCACCGCAACCTTGCAAAACCAAACAAGATAAAAAAAATTCAATTTTTTATAAACAAAACAACAAAATTCAAAAAATTTGGGGGATTTTTTATTACGAGAATTCTTCGAAGGCGTAAATGGCAGGGTTGATCTTCGGGAGGACGACGGGGAGTCTCTCAAACAGAACCGCCGTCACGAGCTTCTCGTCGCCGTTGTTGGGTCTTGATGAACAGAAGCCCCTCGATTTCAAGTACTGGAAGAGTGCGACCGGTGATCTCCTCATTTTGAAGGAGACCTCTTGATGAGCGAGTGGCGGAGGGAGGTGGCGGAGGGCGGCGGTGGAGACTGATCTAGGGTTTTGAGAACGGAAGGGAAGGGTTTTGTGAGGGAGGAGGGGGACTGGAGGAGCTGACAGGTTTTGGGCCGTAGATCTATGATGAGGATGATGGCCCATAATGACCCAAACCCGGTTTGAAGGATAATGCCAGGTACAATCCATTTTTTGGTGGCTCTATTTGCCCCCCCTTTAAAAAATAGGATTTGTGTGTTCCTCCTAATTAGTCGATAGAAATAACTTTCATTGACACCTAATCAGTCGATTGATAGGTTCGACACTCACAGTGTTGATAGAAATGACTCCCATCGACATCTAATCAGTCGACTAATATGTATTAAATTCAAAATGTTTAAACTGATCAAATCGACACATGAAGTGTCGACATTTTATGAATCTGTCGACACTTTAAGTGTCGACAGATTTGAAATCCTGACATCGTCGTTGAGGTCGGCTTTATCTCCTGAACCCATCGACACTCCGAGTGTCGGCAGAAATCAATTCAGTCGACACTTGATCAGTCGACTTTAAATGGATCTTGTGAATGATCCATATAGGAGGGTGCAACTTTATTAGAGGGGGTGAATAGAGCGACCCTCCATTTTTTATGTTTTAATTTTTTTTTTAAATAGTATATATATATATATATATATATATATATATATATATATATATATATATAAGAAAAAATAGTATATTTTATCTAAAATGAATATATATGTTTATAAAAAAAATAAAGCATTTTTTCAATGAATTGCACAGATACATTTATAGAGAATATATTGAAATATTTATCTCAATAATGTGAGCATATGCTTTGATAATTTTCTATGAACACATATGGGACTAGAATTGGGGATAAAAAAAATGTGTATTACAGCACTTTGGTTTGAAAGAAATGAAAAGGCATCATTAATAAAAAAAATCACCAGAACGTATACTCACATTTTTTTCATTTATATGTTTCGATAATTTTTTTTCACATTTTTAATAAATGCATCCACACAAGTTTTATTTTTTTATATAAGCGTGTACATCATTAGATAAAGTACATTATTTTAAGGAATTGAGGCTAGAAAATGGGTTGTACATAACATTAGCAATAAAAAATGATATGTCCAATGATTTCATAGTCATCTATTTTTTTTTACTAGTTAATGCACACTATGTGATGCACGTGAATTATTATGAATATTATTTGAAATTATTATTTTTTAATTAAAGATTAAAGTTAATATTATATTGTATAATATTTATATATATAAGCAAATATATATCTTATAAGGGAAAACAACTTGAATAAATGAAAGAATTCAATAAATACATAATATTAATAATCGTGTTAAAAAAAATATTAATGTAAATTTGTCTCACGCAATTAAAGTAACAAAGAATATCAAGGCATTTCTATTTTTATCCTCATACCAATATTAATAAATGAATATATGTAAACATAAATATAAATATTATTTGTGATCATTGATTTGTTTTGATTCTTAGATTAGGTGTTAAAATCATATCTTGAATAAAAACATAAATATAAACATTATAAGATTAATAACAAAAATTTAAATTCATTATATCATATATTCATTTAATAAAAAATTAATTAAATTTATATGTCTTAATTTGAATTCCTAAATTTCACATATATTTCAATTTTTTCAAATATAAAATAATATTAATAATATAATTTTAAACAAAAATAATTTTGTATTTGGAACTTAGATTAGAGATATAAGATACAATTTCTTTTTTGTACATTTATTTAAATCAATTTGAAATCCCTGACATCGTCGTTGAGGTCGGCTTCATCTCCTGAACCCATCGACACTCCGAGTGTCGGCAGAAATCAATTCAGTCGACACTTGATCAGTCGACTTTAAATGGATCTTGTGAATGATCCATATAGGGGGTGCAACTTTATTAGGGGGTGAATAGAGCGACCCTCCATTTTTTATGTTTTAATTTTTTTTTAAAATAGTATATATATATAAGAAAAAATAGTATATTTTATCTAAAATGAAATATATATTTTTATAATAAAAATAAAGCATTTTTTTAATGAATTGCATAGATACATTTATAGAGAATATATTGAAATTTTTTTATTGAAATATTTATCTCAATAATGTGAGCATATGCTTTGATAATTTTCTATGAACACATATGGGACTAGAATTGGGGATAAAAAAAATGTGTATTACAGCACTCCGGTTTGAAAGAAATGAAAAAGCATCATTAATAAAAAAAATCACCAGAACGTATATTCACATTAACGAGGTATATGTTTCGATAATTTTTTTTCACATTTTTAATAAATGCATCCATACAAGTTTTATTTTTTTATATAAGTGTGTACATCATTAGATAAAATACATTATTTTAAGGAATTGAGGCTAGAAAATGGGTTGTACATAACATTAGCAATAAAAAAATGATATGTCCAATGATTTCATAGTCATCTATTTTTTTTTACTAGTTAATGCACACTATGTGATGCACGTGAATTATTATGAATATTATTTGAAATTATTATTTTTTAATTAAAGATTAAAGTTAATATTATATTGTATAATATTTATATATATAATATATAAGCAAATATATATCTTATAAGGGAAAACTACTTGAATAAATGAAAGAATTCAATAAATACAGAATATTAATAATCGTGTTAAAAAAAATATTAATGTAAATTTGTCTCACGCAATTAAAGTAACAAAGAATATCAAGGCATTTCTATTTTATGCTCATACCAATATTAATAAATGAATATATGTAAACATAAATATAAATATTATTTGTGATCATTGATTTGTTTTGATTCTTAGATTATGTGTTAAAATCATATCTTGAATAAAAACATAAATATAAACATTATAAGATTAATAACATAAATTTAAATTCATTATATCATATATTCATTTAATAAAAAATTAATTAAATTTATATGTCTTAATTTGAATTCCTAAATTTCACATATATTTCAATTTTTTCAAATATAAAATAATATTAATAATATAATTTTAAACAAAAATAATTTTGTATTTGGAACTTAGATTAGAGATATAAGATACAATTTCTTTTTTGTACATTTATTTAAATCAATTTGAACAAATGGATGTATATTTTGAGATATATACATCAGAGAAAATTTAAACAAAATCAATTATCGTTTGACAAATAATTTATTTCTCTATAATTTAATAATTTAAAATTAAAATTTTTCATCTTTTTTAATTTATCCATATGAAAATCTAAAAATATATTATTTATTTTGAATTTTAATTTTCTCTTTAAGTTTAATTTAAAACCATTCAATACAAATAATATTAAAATTATTCATGTAAATTAAATTATCTATCTTAACATAGTAATCTTATATATTTTAATTTAGTATACGGATATTATCTTATAATATATTATTTTATATTATTATTGTTTTAAATTAAGTTTTTTTATTTTTATCAATTAATCCATATCTTACTAATCATTGTCTCCATTTCTTAATATTTAAATTTTTATTTATCCATATCTCATTTATCCATATATTAATATAAACTTACCTTAATATTATTTTATTAACCCATATCTAAATTTTTTAATTTAAATCAATCTTATAACATACTATTCATCCAGAACTTACCAATTTTAAATATGTAGTTATATCAATTTTAAGTTACATATTTGATAAAATATATTATAATAACAGTTTTACTTATTTATCTTATATAATATGTTATTGATCCAAACTTATCATTTTTTTATATCAAATTTTAGATCCGTGTTATATTGATTTTGAGTTACATTTTTAAAATAACTTTAGAAAAGAACTACCTACTCTTTCTGTGTATTGAATTCATTTATGCACTAATCAATCCGCCTAATATTTAAAAATATCCAAACAAACAAAGGATTAGAACTTTTTATTGTAAAACAATCCCTACTAAAAATATTCAAAAATATTAAAAATAAAACACACTCATCATCTATAAAAACAATCATCCAAAAGCAAATGAAAAAATTAATTTTGAAATTTAATTATTATTAAAACATAACCAATTACATAAACCAAAAATTATAAAAAGAATATAAAAACTAAAATCATTTTCTAAAAAAGACTAAGACTTAAAAAAAAAAAGAAGTGAATAGGTGTGATTTTTATTTTTTTTTTAAAGTGATTTTAAATTATATGATTAAAGTATTTTTGGGGCATTTTTTAGATTACGATGAAAATGAAAAGATTAATTGAAAATGGACTCTTTCTTTGTAATTTAAATGTTTTAAGCAAAAAAATTAGTAACAATTTCACCGATGATCTCCTATTATCAAAACTTTGAAATTTCAAAGAAAGATCCCTATTAGGATTCAATGTTTACATGTTGTATACCTCTCAACAGGTGAACCATTACATTGGAACAAGTCTTGACGGCATGCTAATGAACATAAGCATAATGATTAGATGGCATAAAAGAGAAATTACTCAATCTAAACCAAATGAATCAAAGATAATAAAAATAGAATTATAAAATTAAAAACAACTACTTACTTTTTAATTGTCGAACTCGTGTATGCATTAATCAAGTATCCTGAGATATAACAATATTTAATCAAAGGATTAAAGTTCTTTTGTTGTTAAGAAATTCGTACTAAAAATATTAAAAACTAAACGCATACATCGTCCCTAAAAACAATCATCTAAAAAAAATGTTAAAACTATTTTTTAATCTACTTATTATTGAAACATAAACCATAAATTATAAAAACTAAAATTGTTTTCTAAAGAGAGGAAGACCTAAAAAAAATGATGTGATTAGGTAGACGTGACATTAATATAATAACATTGAAATAGACTTTATCGTAAAATCATGGGACAGTGGGTTCGAATATTTATCCTAAAATCACTTCCATTTAGCATTGCCTTTTTTTTAAAATTTATTTTAAATTAGATAATTAGTCTATTTTTGTGGTATTTATTAGGTTAGATGATTGTTTTTTAAGGGGAGGATTAGTTAGGGAGTTTTATTCTAATGTAAAATTAATAAATATTTTTTTTCATTTAAATTGATATCTTTTAGAGAAAATGTAGGATACTTACGTAGAGATTATAAATAATAAATCTCATGTATTTTTTTTTTGAAGTTGATATCTTGTTAGAGAAAATCTAGGATAGGTGAATAAAATTTATTGATGAATATAATTGTATTTTTAATTAATTTTAAATGATAAAAATAGACAAAATATAAGATATGTCAATAAAATTTATTGATGGATATAGTTGTACTTTTAATTTATTTTAACGGGTAAAATCAGATAAAAGGTTTCCCATCTAACTCATACTTTTTATAGTAGTATAGATATCTTATAATATCAGTTTTAGTTAATTATCTAATAATATCTTATCTATGAAAATTTATTAGTTTTTATATATCAAAATATTTGTGAAATTGCAATTTGCCTAGTGTTTTTTCATTTAGTAAAACACAAAATATAATTATTAAAAATAAAAAAACATATAATATTTGAATCTAAATATTATTAAAACAAAATAAAACATAAAAAAATCATATTCAAAGATATAAATTATTATTGTTATTAAATAAAGTAATAGATGTATATTCCTATGTACTTCTAATAAGTATGTAGAATATTATATATAATTTTTTTTATAAATACAATATTACAATGAATAAACACATGAAAAAATCAATACTTAGATATTAAAGATAAAATATAATAAAAATATTTAAAAACAACATTTTACTCTTTCAATCAGCTTCTAGAAGAAAATTTCTGTATGTATAATTCAATTCTCCTTAAATGAAAAACCATTCATTAAATCAAATGATTAATATATCCAAATAAAATATTCAAACATATTAAAAATGAAAAAAATTCATCATCCTTACAAATAATTATTATAAAATAAACAAAAACTCCAAATATTTGAATTTAAATATTATTGAAACATAATCAAACATAAAAAAAATATAAAATAGAATAAATATAAAATAATCTTCCAAACACACAAAGACCCAAGAAACTAAAAAAATGAATTGAATATGACAGGTTGTGTATTTATATTCTTTTTTGGAAATGGTTCATCCGATTCATATATATAACCTAATTTTTTTTTATATGTTATGATTTATTTTTATCTATATTTTTTTATTGAAATATAAAAAATGAAATTAGTCTCAATAAGATAATTTTGATTTGATAAAATTAATTATTTTAAATTCAACAATAATTAAGACCATTTTTTTTCAAGATCTTTTATCTGTATGTATTTTCAATTTCTAAAAATAAAAAATTGGTTATTGTATCTCTTATATATATACATTTGAAAATAATTAAAACCAATTTCTTTTGTTTTTCAAGATCTGATTTTATCTATATGTATTTTGAATTTCTGAAAATAAAGAAATGGTTATTAGATATATTATATATTTAAATTCAAAAATAATTAAAATTGGTTTTTTTGTTTTTCAATATCTACTTTATCTATATGTATTTTGAACTTCTAAAAATAAAAAAAATGGTTATTTTATCTGTTATATATATAAATTCGAAATAATTAAAACCAATTTTTTATTTTCAAGATTTAATTTTATGTATATGTATTTTGAATTTCTAAAAATAAAAAATTGGTTATTATATATATTATATATATAAATTCAAAAATAATTAAAACCAATTTTTTTGTTTTTCAAATTCTAATTTATCTATATGTATTTTGAATTTTTATAAATAAAAAATTGGTTATTATATCTATTATATATATATTTTATAGATTAAATGATTTTTACTTTTTATATAAATAACCAATTTTTTTAATATATATTTCTTTCAAATTTTAAATTTAAATATAAAAATAATAATTATTATCTATGCTTTTAGAATATTAAAATTAGAATATTTTAAATTTGTCTATCAATGGAACCAATTTTTTTGTTTCGTAAGATCCTATCTTTATCTATACTTGTTGAAGCACATGTTCGTTGCAGATGTATTAATTTCATGAATGACGTGTTGGTCAAAGAGCACATGAAATACACCTGGGATGATACATAATATAATATAATATCAATATTCATTATCCAAACATTTAGAGATCTTGTACTCAATATCAGAATGAAAATTTTTATGAATGATTTTTCTGTGCAATTATTGATGAAATATATTATGATGATATGTTACAAAACACAACATAAAGTTAACATAACATAAAGAAGTACAAATTTGTATTGGCAATACAATGACGCATTAAATCCCAATAACGAAAACCCTTCAAAGAAGAAGAGTAAGGTTCAAACAATCATTTTATTTAGTCAAGGAATTAAAAAAATCCAAATGCAATTTTTCCACAGTTAAGCTTCGAAGATTGGAAACTTCAATATAAATTTTTATTCTTTTGTTGCGGCCTCCATTGTTCTTATTGATATCCACATCTTCCACCTGATCGATACGCTCTACATATTGAGCAATCCAACGTCTCATAGCTATGTCGTTTTCATTAATTTTATTTGCTTTTGTGTAGAACATATATTTCTTCCTGATGCATGATATCAAATTCCTGTTGTACTAAAAGAAATTAAATTAACCTGACCATCTAGTCGATACACGTGTGCATTGCACATGAATTAGTTTGTTGAAATATAATGATTGAGCAACTATTATTTATATGTTATGACTATTAAATTAAGAACAAAAAAAATATTTCTTTGGTGGAAGTCATTTCCTGTAAAAAAGTACACCTGTAAATGAGTGTTTAATGAAAAAATAAAATAAAATATTGCTAACATAAATACTTTGTATAAGTAATTTAGAATGCATGCCTCAATACTTTATAGATGTCACTATTTCAAAAATAAAAAATGATATCACACTAATAAGAGGGCTGCGGGGGAATTGTTGTAATTTTTTTTTAATCAGAAATTAAGTTTCTCATATTCTCTTTTACATATAGAATCACACATAATGGAAAGTGGAATGAAAATTTTCCACAACAAACTCGACATTGAAGATAATATCGAAGGTGAACCAAAAGAATCCAAGTAAAATTTATCTTACAAACTACACCGATGCAAATATTTTGGCCATCTTAACTTATGACTATACCATGTAACAAATGATTCGTTATATCAAAATTATGTTTACAACAGTCAAGAGAGTGATAAACATAATATCAAAATACCCAGCAAAAAAAAAAACATAACATCAAAATGTCTAAAATAGAATGCAATCCTAATTTAACTGATTCAACAAGTCAAGAAGCATCAAAGAGCTTTGATAGTCATAGTTTTTGTTTCACCTTCAACCTGCTCTGATCTGCTTGCACATCCCCCCATTAGCGGGGTGGATGAGTGGCACCCGTCCATAAAGGATGTCCCGAGTTCGACTCCGGTCTCCCCCCATGTGGGGTATATTTTCTGTTGCTCTAGGGCCTTGCGTCCTGTTATGTATCTACCCCGTATGGGCATTGTCACAAGGAAAAAAAAAACTTGCTCTGATCTTCTTGATAGGCCAACCTTGACTTCAAATCTTCAAACTTTCATTGGGAAAATCTACATGAAAAAGGTTAAATAAAGAAATTTTTAAAAATAAGGCTAGAATTTTAAGAAGTCATATATCGATGCCAAAGTTATTGCATAAAAATGTCAAGTGTAGTTGATCATCTTTCATATCCACCACTGCAATTCTATTGAGCATTGTCATTGGAAACAATACTAATATTCATATTACTTCTCATGCAGCTAATGTTAATGTAAAAGGGAGGAGAATTAATCTACTGGGTCAGCATTCAAACAGTCATTGATATTTTGAGGAAAATCTATGATACTGAAATTATCATTATGTCATTGGGATATATTAAAAGCATTGGAAAGTAAATTTAATTCTATTGCAACTGAGGGACACTGCTTCTAGCTGAAACTGTTTTCCATATCTAATTTTCTTTGAATATTGTAGCACAACAAATCATAACCTTTCTGCAATCACTAATCCAGGTCAAAATGAAAAGAAAGCTAGAGATGGATATATTTCATTTTTTAGTGAGGCTATGAGAATTGAAAATTCAAATTTGAATAGGTGTTTTTTGTTCTGACCATGAATTTTTTTTTTTTTGACATTTCATGGCCTGCCAGCGATCATTATTATTCATCTTATACTCTACAATAAACCCTAATGATTTAAAATTTATCTTCATATACATCCAGCTATGACTAACATTAAAATGCTTTGAAATTTGTATTAATAAAATAAAATTAAAATCATGTCATGTGGACCTGTTATTTTGAGTATACATTTTTTTAGACCTCACAACTGGCACCTGAGAGACAAAGGTATCTTGTGAAGTGTGTTGTTATTATTTTTCTTATTTTCTAGACACCATCTTTTTTTGGTAGATAAATAAAATTGTAAAAGATCAATTGGTTACCAAACCCCATTTTGATTCACTCAATTGTTTAGACTGAGTAATCCTCATGTACCAAAAATCCGATACAATTATAATCCAACAACGTGGATGGTAGAAGTTACTTCTACATTAGCAGAAATACAACTCGGAATAGATTATGCACCAAATGCTGTTAATTCTAAAACCAGTGAGCATATCCGCAACTTAAAAGTGTATCCTACCAGTTTTTTTACAATTAATGAAGAATTTTAAAGAAAAAGTCTAGCATGGATATACTTCTCCTTCAAGCTGATCTAGAGGCCCTGGGTACTTGCCTAAAGATGCCACCATACTTCTGGCAAGCCTCACTAATTGCCGTTGTGTACACCATCGGAAGTAATTCAACAACATTATCCACAAGAAGCTTGTAGCATAACCTCTCATTCCTCTCCTGATAACATCAAACACCAAAATCTAATTATCAATCAAAGAACTATCAGACGAACGAGGTCAAGAAGCAAGAAACAAATATGCCTGTAAATCCATCATCACCATGTACCTCTGTAGTGGGATATGAGATTACCTCATATTCTACATGACCTTCTCCTAATAAATAGAGATCCACCACAAGTTAGCATATTCATAAAAGGATTCATAAAAAAAAGTTTGAATTAATGGGATATACACTTGAAAATTTTGACTACTGTAGAGGTGGTGGGCATCCTTCCCTCCATGAAGGCTTTGTGGTTGGGATTTCTCAACAGTGAATAATCACTACAGAGAAGAAGAAAAAATAATCAGACCAATTAAAAGAACCTTATACATATTATGCATATGAATATAAAATCACAATACAATAGTAACTTGGAAAATTCAATTGCAAAATTTCATTTCAATGTAAGATATAAATTAAAAAAAAAATCTTATTTTACTTAAGCTAACAGAGCAAACAATTCTGCCACAACCAAAAAAAAAAACAAAAAAAAAAACATCTAAGCAACTGACAAGCAACATCACCAAGTCCAAATTACATTGTAGAAAAAATAACTGAAAAATTATTTAAGAAGCTTCATTTTAGTGTAAGATCTATAGATTGGCAAAAATAATTTTCAGTTAAAGATTCATGTATTTGACAAATGATTATATCAGCTTTACAACTTTTGGTGATTCAAGTCTGAATAGTCTATGATAAGGTATGATCTCACAAAATTCTCTTCCTCTATAAGAAAATAAAGCCAATTTTAGAAACCTCATGGGTTGTATGGATTGTATTACAGTATAACACAAATAATATTATATATAGACAAGTGTCATATGAATACATGAATTTCAAGAGATGCAATAGTAGAAAACCAATTAAACCATCAAATACTGACAGAGTAAATATAATATATAACAGTGAGAAACTACCTAATAAAATCCATTAAAGAAAATCTGGATCAACTTCTGTCTTTGATATCCTGTAAAGAACAAGATATTGAGATAGTTTACGTA
Source organism: Acorus calamus (assembly GCA_030737845.1). Lineage (NCBI taxonomy): Eukaryota > Viridiplantae > Streptophyta > Magnoliopsida > Acorales > Acoraceae > Acorus > Acorus calamus. Next base: position 21,694,368 of record CM060872.1, on the reverse strand, counting down.
AACAACACAATTTATTGGAAATGAAGTTATCTCATTCAATTGAAATAACAATTTATAACAAAAGGAATTTAATATGTAGGGAAGAGTTGGGTCACAGAACCACCATTAATTTTAAGTGAAGCAATGATCTTCATATATGTTCATGTTCAAACAGTATGCAGATTATGGAACTCATGCACAGCCAATGATCATTAACACCCATGATTCAATTATTCAGATATGTTGTAGAGAGTATAAAGTATAAACTTAGCCTACAAGTGGGGTCACAATTTACAAAGGGGTCACCCAAGGAGAAATTCTATCAGGTAATGTGAATCTTCATTTCATTATGTGAACAAAAATAAACAAACAGAATCATTTACTGATTTTCTGTGCTTTGCAACACTGCAAATTATTATTTCAATTCATGACTATAATTGTCACAGGAAGAATATCACAGGGTCCACAATGTTTTTTTTTTTTTTGAGAGGAAAATATAGGAGAATCTTATTTCAGAAACCCCCTGGTCCACAATGTGTTTAATTGAGGGCCATTAAGAAAATTACTCTGCTATACTACCACGAAAAGGCAGGAAAAAGTTTTTTTATATTTTTGAAGTTAGAAAAATTGCATTAGGTTAAAAGAATGATACAAGTCTATCTACTCTATAATAGATATGCCCACAGTTTATTATCTAAAAAAGAAGTATATAACTCAATCAATGGACAAGTTAAAATAGCAATTTCAACTCTACCTAAATCGAATGACTGCATGGAACTATACACTCAATATGTATACAACTATTGAATTCAGACATACAAGGCCCACCCAATGTTTCCTAACAAATTATGATGACCTATGAGAAATCTGTAGATGAGTGGTACATCGAAAAAGGAGACACAATACATATCCAGAGCCAAGATCTCACATAGGCTCATAGCAAAAAATAAATTTACATGAAATTTTTTTCCAAAATGCTCTGATAGCACACCCATTCCACATTCAACACATTTAATTTTACCTAATTAGACATCAAGAACCCATAACAAGGAAAAAAACAGTAAAACATAAAAAAGAACTACAGAGCACATGTAAAGAACATATTTTTATACAATTTTATTTCCTGAGTTATGAATCAAAAGCTGAGAAAGACAAATAAGGTAAGAACAATAACCAAAATAACAACCAAAATGGTAGATTTAATGAACAAAAATAACATTTTTAATATAATTACAACATGCAGTGGAACAGATGAACCAAAGTATGTGTCATATATATACCACAGATGAACGCACATTCGTAAACCCACAAAAAATTTGAGAGAGAGAAAGAGGGAAAGAACAAATAGACGATGGATCCATATATCCACAGAAATGGAAAAGGGGATGAATGTGTATCGCTGATGAAGCTCTTAATGGCACGTGAATGAAGGCGACCTTTCGTCGAACACCATCAGTCGGCATCTCGGGAAGATGAGACGATTCAATAGCGAGTGGATCAAGGTCACCGGTCGCGGTTTATGCCGGGAGAAGGTGAAGGACATAGGGATTTAAATTAGTTTTGCTTTCCTCTCACAACCAACGAATAGAATAACAGAATACAATTCGTATAAATTTTTTTTTGTTAAAGTAGCACAAATAAAAGGCATTCATAACCTTTAATAAAAATTAGGAATGCTTTTAAAAAAAATATATATGCAAACATATGACAGGTCAACTTTTTGGGATATCAATCATGTAATTTTGGAACATTAATTGTGTAAGATTTTCTAGACATTTTCAATCAAATATTTGTTATATACTTCTGAACTATTTGAGTAAAAATGCATGTATATTTATTTTATACATATAATAATGTCAACAATATATAATTAAGATATATACATATATTAAAATTAAGTTATATAAACGTATATATTATTTATGTATATCATTAGCTAATTTTCTATAACACTTTTATTAATTTTAATTATATTACATATATATAATTATGCAGCATATATTTTATGCTTTGTATAAATTCATGTACATGTATAAATAGGTATAATTTAATATTTTAAGATATGTACATATGCATGTAATATATGTGAAATTTAGTTTAAGAATATATATAATGCATTATATATATATGAAAAATATTACGTGCGGCGAACGGCGGGTGCGGCCGCGACGTGGGCCGTTCGATCGCGGGTCCATCGCATCCAACGGTCGACGTGAATCGCACCCGACCGTCCGATGCGATGGACCCGTGATCGCTGCCGCACCCGCCGTTCGCCACATGCAATAACCTCTATATATATATATAAATATATATATATAGGGAGCCGATTAGGTGCGGTTTACGGTCGGTGCGGTGCGCGATCACGGGCCGTCGATCACGGGTCCATCGCATCGGACGGTCGGGTGCGATTCACGTCGACCGTTGGATGCGATGGACCCGCGATCGAACGGCCCACGTCGTAAACCGCACCGACCGCATACCGCACGTAATCGCGACCATATATATATATATATATATATATATATATATATATATATATATATATATAGCACCGATTAGGTGCGGCGGCCGCATCGTGCGGCGTCGACCACGGGCCGTCGATCACGGGTCCATCGCATCGGACGGTCGGGTGCGATTCACGTCGACCGTTGGATGCGATGGACCCGCGATCGGACGGCTGCCGCACGGTGCGGCCGCCGCATCTCATCGCGGTCGTATATATATATATATATATATATATATATATATATATATATATATATATATATATATATATATATATATATGAAAATTATTGCGTGCGGCAAACGGCAGGTGCGGCCGCGACGTGGGCCGTTCGATCGCGGGTCCATCGCATCCAACGGTCGACGTGAATCGCACCCGACCGTCCGATGCGATGGACCCGTGATCGACGGCCCGTAGTCGCTGCCGCACCCGCCGTTCGCCGCACGCAAACACTTCCCTATATATATATGTGTGTGTGTGTGTGTGTGTGTGTGTACATTATATACAATATATATTAAGATTTTTTATTAATTAAGATATATTAATTTGAATATAAATTTCATGTATAAATTTATTTAAGTTATTTTAAGACATATTAGCATATAAATACGTGTATATATTAATAAATGCATAAATTTTAACACATTGTATCATTTTAATTTAGTGATATAGATTTTCAAGCATTTGAAAGGTTAAATATGTCAAACAAAATGCCATTTGAGATAGGAATGAATTTTCAAGAATTGAAAAGGGTAAAATTGTCAACTGAAAGTTTTTCATTGATTGGTACTTTTATAGGTAGTATAGATATAGATGTAGATATAGATAGATGTATTTTGATAATTTAATATTATTATGATATTTATTAAATAAAATCTAGTAAAATCTTCTAAGATTGGTTAATTGACTAACTAAAAAATAATAATTTATTTAGAAAATCATATTTTATAAGATAAAATGTAGTTTGTGATATAAAATCTATCATATTACACATATAGATAAGAATTTTTTGTAGATATAATTGCATTTTTAATAAATTTTAATTAATAAAATCGACTAAAATATTTTTTCTTCAACTCATATTTTTTTTATAATAGTATAGATATAGATATAGATTATATTAAAATGAGGGTTGTCAAATCGCAGTTATATGCTCAATTTTTTTATATAAAAGAATAAGGGGGTGTTTGGCAGCTCTTCCATTCAGCACTTATTATGCTAAATCCGTAAAAATAAGCAGTTTTTCTGTTTTATGTTGTTTGGTTGACTCCCAAATTCAGAGCTTAAAAAAACTCATCCAGCAAAAATATCTCTGATTTTCTCATCCCCTCTGCCCTCACTTATTTTACGCGTATCGCAGGGTTACCCTTGCAAAAAGTCAAGTTTGCCCTCGTTTTATCGAAATATTTACCATCCATATATAAACCACTTTTTCATCTCTCTCTCTCTCTCTCTCTCGATCGAAAAACAAGAGGAACCAGTGAAACCCTAGCCGCTGCCAAGATCTCCACGAACGACCTTCCCAACAGTCTCCTTTGTTCGCCGGCCCCTCATCTTCGCATCTCCGGGTAAGATCGAACCGCCTAACCTCGTTTTCTTTTTTTTTTACCTTCGATTCAACCCGTGCCTGTCAAACAGGCTTCATCATCGTCATTTATCTTCGTAAAACAAGTGGGTTTTCATCTCCTCCACCGCCATATGGGTTATTTGTTTGCTTCCTTAGATAGTTGATGAAGATTAACGGTAGTTGATGAATTTGTTTCTTGGATGTTGAGGTAGAAATGATCAGTGGGAGTCTCATTATGTGGTAACTACTTTTGAATAAATTGGGGAGCTTTCATCCACCATGGATCTTTGTCTAGGGTTTGCTTGAAGCACATATCAATCACAGTAAAGCATAGATGGTACAACCAAAGGGATAATCCAATGAACTCTAGGTGGGAGTAAGACTGATGTGTTAAGTTTTTTCTTTCTTTCATTTTTATTTTGAATCAACTTGATAAGATGTTTTTGAGTAATTTGGTTCTATGATACCAAGTGATGGGGTGACTGATGAATTGATGTCTTCCGGAATTAAATCTGGTTGGATGAGGTGGCTAGATGCTTGCAGGTGAGTATTACTATTACTAGCAGAATTCAAGGTAAAAATTTTGTCCTGGATGCCAATTTTGAAGGTAAAAATTGCTATGAACATGTCCTGGATGCCAATTTTGAAGGTAAAAATTTTGTGTGCAGTACATGTATACCTTGTACATGGATAACTAAGAAAAAGAGGATAGTAAAAGGGAACTGAGAAGAATTGTCAAGATTTAACTGAAGGTTTCTGGCTGTTGGTGCTTAGCCATATAAAGTGTGAGCTATGGATTAACTTAGCTCACTTTCAATTATAACATTTATGTGAGGTTATAATTCTCCATGTTTCACGATGAGGAGGGCATTTAAAGAGAAGATAATTCTCCCTGTTATAAATCTGAAGCTCTGCCTGAGACAAGATTATATTCCCTTCCTTTCTATCAATGCTTCCAATCCATTACAGATCGTTTGTGTTCATCTCAACTTCTCTGTCTTATTTTTACCACTTCTGTGTAATTTCTCATGTGGATTTGATTTATGTGGTGCACATAAGAGGTTGATGGCTGTTTTGGTGCATTGGTGTGTGTGTGATCCTTATACTAGGATTATCATATTATTTCAAATCAAATTTAGGGGGGAAGAAGATAGGGCATTGATTATTGTTTAATTTGTGGCCTATGTTACATTGCATTGTCATATGTTACATTGCATAAGTTATACACATCATGCATGCTGTAATTACACTTCAAAAGTGGTCTTTCATATGTTACATTGCGTTGTCATATGCTTGTGAGATTGTTTTGATCTGATAAATTGAACTCTGAGACATTGACCTATATAGGTTTATAATATAAAAGTAGTTGGTAATCTGAAAAAAAAAACAGAGGTTTCGGTTCAACACCTAGGTTCCCTTACCAGTAATCTTAAATACACATATACACTATCGGAGTGGTATGATTTCGTTCTTTTTCTTCTTCTCCTCCACAATACACTTCTTTGATAGTCGATGTAGCCCTGATACACCAGAAGTTGATTCTCTTTAACAATTAGCAAAGAATATATAATACCAACCATAGCATACGCTGATGAAATCATTTATATATAGATTTAGTTTTATTAGTTAATTTATGCGAAAATCAATGTATTAGTTGCAACATTTTGCCAAGATCTCTGAAGAATAGTTCATTTTTTTTGGCTGCAGCATATACCTGTAAACAGTAGTAATAAATTTTATTTGTTTCTTTTAGAAAATGTTAAAGTCATCTATAAATCTGGCTGCTTGTAATAGTTCTCCTTGCATGGATCATGGATGAAATATATAGTCATGTTTGATGCTTGCATTATTTCAGTCAATTAACACAATTACCAAATTTAGCAATTCTTATTTTATTTTAAGCCTCTCACTTGTTTGAAGTGCTTGTAGGTTCTAGATATTAGTTTCTTGCTTATGCAGATGTGCAATTAAAGCATCTTCAATTCATAATATCAATTAAATATCAGGAATACAAAAATTTCATGCCTGTGAGAATAGGTTCATCATCAAGGATGCGTGGATAAATGGTCACTGTTGAGTAGGTGTATAAAATTAGGTCTGTTAAGTTGTACAAGTAAAGAGTTGTTTCCTTAGAGGCTGTAAGAGAACCATTCACTTGTCACACTTAAGGACCATGATCACTATGTCATCCTAACTGAACTCCAAAAGTAGGAGGCTATAATGATCCTAACGGATTTCACTTGTTAAACATGCTTATGTTGAGTTGATGCACGAGGATTTTGGGTTTATTCGAAGGTGGGGTTTCTTATCCTCCATCCCCATTAGAAACATAATGTCAGTTGATGAATTAGTTGTAATGGCAATTGGAAAGCGCATGACCTCTGTTGCACATATTAACATGATCTCTTCCAGCTGTTTATGTTATCCACCAAAAAATATGGTGTTTTAAGAAAGTTTGAGCTTGTATAAGATTACTAATTGAACTCCAAAAGTAGGAGGCTATAATGATCCTAACGGATTTGTTATCTTTTTCGTTGTTATAGATTTTACATGATGTTTTGCTATTATTGTATATAACTATAATTGCCACATGATCACAGGCAGAAGAATGGGTGAGTAAGATGAGTGGATCAAGCACAGATGTACAGAATGAAGTGAGAGTTAAGCCCCGGGAACCCAGGTTTGCCTTGCAACAGAGCTCCAAAAGTAGGCTCTTATGTATGTTTTCTGACTATCTATTGAATGTCTTACAACTTCTGATGCTTTTAAAGGCTCGTCTTGGGGGCTACACCTTCAAATGATCCCATTGAAAAAAAGTTGCGTGGTCAGTTGGACCGAATTAAATGGGGATCTATGAAGCCTTTTGAAGAAACCAACATATCTGGAGCTCTAGGACTCATCACGGAGAAGAAATTGCATAACAAGATGGATCCTAAGAAAGCTAGAGCTACCAAACTCCCAAAATTTGATGCTGCCAGGACAGATGCACTTTCTAGCGTGGATGATGAAGATGATGACTCGGAGAGCGGAACCAGCACTTTTGTGAAGAGGCGTTCAACGCTCCTACCACAAGTATGCCAAAAAAGAAGAAACACAAGTGGTAGTTTTGCCATCACTTGTAGATTCATTTTCAGCATCCTGTATGTTTTAGATTCAATTTTCTTTTTTAGTAGGAAAAATGGCTGTAGTAATTGCATAGACAAATATCCCATTATGAGAAACTACATTATAGCGCTGACTCAATTCCTTTGAGTTTGATATGTGATCTCATCATTGTTGAATTAGTTGTTTATTTCTGGTGCTTCTACAACCACCCTAAAATGTGCCAAGGTTTCATTAGGAAGATGTTTTTCTTTCATTCCTACGGTTAAATAGCTCACGGTATGAACTTTTTTATCTACTTCTCTAATGAAGTACATAATTAAAGAGTCTTTGCAATCCTATGAGATAGGTGGAAATATATAAATATCAGAGTTTTCAACGGAGACAATCAAATATTTTTCAATATGTGGGTTTTCAGGCACTATATTGTTTTGGCTCTTCAAAGGGTAATACTGGTTGATGTATTTTAAAAAAAAGAAATAATATTTAATATCTAAAAAAAAGCTGTTTTTCTCTATTTCAATCAAACATCAAAATAACATTCAGCACTTATAAAATTGACCAAAATACCCTTCCCATAAGCACATATGTCAACTGATTAATCAAATATACTTATTTAAAATACTGCTTAATATTTTCTACTGAACCAAACGCTTTTTTTCCCGAACTCTTAAAGATTATCATCATTCCTCTTTCTGCACTTCTTAATCAGCATTTAAAATCCGCTTTCCGCCGCTGCCAAACACCCCCTAAGTTTGATTTGCAAACGTAACGGAATAACTGAGTATCACAATGGCCATAAGATCAATCAGGATGCAGAATCCATGGTGTTGATATACACAATTAATTAATTTTTTTTCTATTTTCCAAAGAAATAAACCCACATCGCTAATAATAGTTTCTATTTTTATTATAAATTGAAAAGCTCGTTAGCGTCAAATGCCGGGCTTGTGCCTGTAACCTGAGAGGGGGCAACAAGATGATGTGAACGAGTTGGCTTGTTTACCCTTCGAGGATGCTAAATCATGCAACATGCATGATTAGCTATACCGTGGCAATAATCCAATTGAACGGCCATCCTTTTGTTTTCTATGTATAATCCCAATATTTTTAAATTTTTTTTTGCATATATTACCCTAAAAATCACATATTGATAAAATGTCCCAAACGATTTGTTATTCCCAATGATACCCATAAAAAAGGTTTAAATTGTGTACAAATACATTTTTTTTAACCCGTTCTATGATTTTAAAGTTTCAAATGAGATATTGGCTTGTTTACCCTTCGAGGATGCTAAATCACACAACATGTGTGATTAGCTGTACCAAGCAATAGAACCTAAATTTTTTTTTCTAATTGAACGGTCATCTTTTTAATTACCCTAAACCTTTTACCCTAAAAAATTGAACGGTCATCTTTTTTTTCTATCTATAATCCCAATATTTTTAAATTTTTTTTTGCATATATTACCCTAACAAATCACATATTGATAAAATGTCCCAAACGATTTGTTATTCCCAATGATACCCATAAAAAAAGGTTTAAATTGTGTACAAACACATTTTTTTAACCCGTTCTAGAGATATTGATGATTTTAGAGTTTCAAATGAGATATTGACAAAATAGGATTTGGATGAGGGGTACATACGCAAAGAAACTCATTTTTAGAGATAATATATCTCTTTTATTTGTAACTAAACTAATTATTGAAATTTTCATTATTATTATTTATGCATATATAAAACGATATATTATATATAAAATGAGTTAAAATATTGAGGGTGTTGATTTATAACAATTTTATAATTTTATTTACACGCATATGCGTGGATGAAGACTTATTAGTAAAAATGTATGTATTTAAATTATTCAAACATGTACATCATTTTTTGTGAAAGTATGTGTTTTATTTACACCTCAATATATTTTATAAAAAAATAAGTTGGATTTGCAAATGCGACCGAATAACTATCACAATCCTATTCTAGACATGAGATCAATCTGGGCAATTTTTTGTAGAAATCAAGCATACATATCCATGATTCTTTTTTTTTGTTCTTTTTTTTTTATAGAAAATGTAGACTATTCTAGACATGAGATCAATCTCGAAGTTATAAGGCCTCAATCGGAGATGAGAGGATATAGAGAATAACATACATAAGCATACAAAAAGCATAAAACAAGATAACAAAAAGCTAGACTCGATGTACACACTTCTTCATGCCAAGAAATTACAAGAATGTATACATTCAGTCCATTATATTATATACTTCATTTTTTTGAATTTCTATAGTTCATTAGACAAATATATACATTGCTTAATAAAATAACGTGTTGAGAATACACAAGTGTTGCCTATCCATAATATTTTCCTTTCACAGATTTGAATTTGACATAGGTCAGAGATTTGAAGGAACTAACTTGAGTTACAAAATCATGTTTTACATAAAGGAGTATTTACCCAAAAACTTGTACCTAAAAATATACGTGTAGCTTTTGAACAATACATCAGGTATAATTTGCTAATATATTTCATGTATATGAGGCCAGTAGAAGATTCCAACTATTGAATGCCTAAAAAGGAACCTCTATACAAGAAGGTTTGCTTTACTAGTTTATATCATGTCAAATTATTCCTCCCACAATGCATCACTTGAGCAGATTGACCCATCACACTCCACTCTGTTATGATGAAGCTACACCCACAATTTGAAAACTATCTTTAATGAATAGCAAAAGCAAATGAGGAAATCATAAGTTGCAATGGTTTCAACTTCTGTGAAATATTGGCACCAACAGATACTTCACCCTTCTATCTTCAAATATAATCAACATAAAGGTGAAAGGACGAATTACGCGTTAGGGTTTCCCTACCTATAGTTTCCTTGACAATATAAATGGTAACTTCAAAACTGGTGTCAGGACTAACTCAGAATTTCAAATAGATCTAACTAACATACATGTATATACATAATGTAAAGGGGAAATCAGAGAGGCAGAAGTGAAAATGTGAAAAGAAAGGTAACCCACCTCTCAAATCAGTCTCAACTGCATCACTTGGTGTTCATGCATGACTGTGTTGTGCCATATTCTCCTGATGTAAAATAGTCTTGAATAAAAATGGAAGTCATGGCTTTCCTTGATAATTGCTTCACCTCAAAAATACATGGATTTGTTATATTTTATGTTCTTTTATTTTTGAAACTGATTTTATGTTCATTTATAATCAACCAATTCACATGTCATATAACTTCTTTTGTTAGTTTATTGTCCCTGCCCTACAGTCAAATGTACACCATTCACATAACTGACATTCAATCGTTTCACTAAAATCCATGTTTGTGCTTCCAGGAATCAGGAATGTAACACATATTATATATAAGCTTTAGAATCCATTTTCCATCCATAAGTACCAAACAAAAAAAGAAGAAAATTATTCACTGGTTTCATAGAATATCAATTCAATATATATTTTTTGAATGGGTATCAATTCAATATATTTAACTGATTTTGACAATTAGTGAAACATTTTTGCCTTGCAACAGTTACACTATGACAACAGAACAATATGACAATTAGAAATCAGGATAATAAATCTAAAAATTCAGAGGAAAGGGGAAAAAAACTAAATGAAGCACGCACAAAGAGAAGAAAATAAACTAGTACACTGGCGCATGAGTGAGGTCCACCAATTCACTGATCTGGTTTTCTTGTTTCTCTTACATACTTCAACTACAACAACACATATATGATTATCCTTACTCCTACAACAGCTCCATTTATCCTTACCTATACAATTCTACTACAACAGTGTATATGATTATCCTTATATATGTAACTGATGATCACATTTCATCAGTTTTTGAAGAAAAGTGGGAGTTTACCACCAAATTTAACTAATTGATAAATCCCCAAAAAATTTCATCAGTCCCAGAGAGCCAATCGGAATGCCAAATTCAAGGTTCTAGGTTTCAGTACCATATACAACAGCGGAAACTCAGCAAAGCCAGCAACAGTAACATATTGGTTGATGCACATGAATAAAGGCCACTAGACCACATGATGCGAATAGCAGATGATACATATTGCAACTTTACCTAGAGATCTTCCTCAACTAAAAACACAAAAAACTTTACCTAAAAACATCAAAACTGTCTCCCTCCAAAAAAGAACTTTATCTAGATTCTATATTGCATTCATTATATCATACAACTTTCAGAATGTCACAAGCTCATGAAACAAGTATAATTAGGAGACAAACATGTATATTGGAAAGGTGGTGCCTCCTATATAATGTGCTGAGTGACGTGAAGCTAAATGACCAGTATAGAGTGATCATCTGTTTAAAGAAAGACCATGCCACATATGGGCGAGCATGATAATTCACAAATGCACATGCATGTATGTCGGAGATGTAACATGGATTGGAATTCTTGACAGATGACTGTCACTCAGAGGTACCAAAAGATAGCAGGCAAAAACAACCCATACGAAGTACTCAAATGCACTTCCAATGTCACCAGACTCACCACATCCCAACCTCTTCATGACATTTTTCATTTAAATAATCTTAATCAGCATTCCATCTAACAAGAGACAAAATTCAATTTACTAAACTACAGTAAGAATGGACAACAATCAACAAGTCCCAATATTAAAAAAAAAAGGCATCAATACAACACTCCCCTGTTAACACACAAAAAAAACAGTTCAGATGCAATCTTCCAAGCACACAAAGTTCAAACACAAAATCTTAAATAATTGGGCACTTCAAATTCACTCATATCAAACTTCATTAGTTACAAAATTCATATTTGATTAAAAAAAATACAAACCTAAACTTGCACAACCCATCAAATATATCTAAACAAAACAAACCCCAGAGAAAAAAAAATCGAAACTTGTTGAGAATTTCTGCATGACGGGGACATTCGAGAACAAAAGTTCACAATTTTAACCAAGAATTCCAGTAAATACCAAAACTTTCACGTATCCGCCTCCCAAAAAACCCCAAATTTCCGACCCCTACCTTCAAAAGCAGCAAGAGCAGTCGAAAGGGCAGAGAGGGGTACCTCCGGCGTCGGATTTACCGAACCCGAGTTCCTCCGCCGAGTAGATCGCGAGCCCGTCCCCCGTCCTCCGCCTCGGCCGATCGGAGACCTTGGTCTCCCCCTCCTCCCCCTTCGAAGAGGACTTCTTCTTCTTCTTCCTCTTCGGTTTATCTTTCGAGATCTTCTTCTTCGGTTTCAGAGATTCTTTACGAGATGAGGAAGCCTCGTCGACGTCGAGGTTCTTTGACTTCTTCTTGGAGGAGAAGATCTCCTCGATTTCGTCGCCCGGCGTTTGGCGCTTCGGTTTGGGTGTCGTCGCCATTACAGGAGGAACTGAAGAAGTCGAGGAAGAACCCTAAAAAAAACCCTAATTTTTGGGGAGTATAATCGGACTCTGTTTATGTGGACTGTGGACGTGGCCCAAATTTTCATTCATGTTAAAGCCCAATATTTTTTTAAAAAAAATATACATTCGTCTAAGTTATAAAAAAGTGAACTAGCACAGTCTACATTAACATACACTAGTATATTTTAAAAAATAAAAATAAAGAATTTCATTTTCATACTAGCACAGTGTATAATTAAATTATAGCAGTGTATAAGCGGCCGGTTGAGAGATCACTTAGGACTGAAAAAATAGACTGAGTGTATCAATGCTTCATAGAAAATGTTTGACTTCGTCTAGTTTCCAACCCTATGTAGTCCACACTTTTTTTTCTTTTAAAAGTAATAAATTTTATCTTATTAGATATTTATTTTTATAAAAACCTTCATATATTCAGTATATTTTACAGTTTCATTTGCAACCCCATACATTATGATAGTGTAATATCATAATGTATGGAGTACAAAAAAATATATTTTTTAATAAGAAAAAATACATTATTGTATTTCAATATATACTTTTCGTATAACAATGTATACTTCAATAGGATAGTATATTAAAAAAATGGTGTGTATTTCGAATGAGATTGCATCGATGGCTGGATTTATCATTTTCCTTTTTATAAACCGCAAAAATTGGGTAGATCCACTAAAAGCAAATCAGTGAAGATAACAGATGTGAAACAATAACATTGCCTGTGATTTAATGAAATATAATGCAAAAGCTTGATTGGATCCAACATGGGTGGTAGTTAAAAATGAGGCATGTCAAGTGAGAGGGTCAAAAAAGGCTGATTTATATAATTATTAAAAAAAATATTGAGACAAGATGCTGTAAAAGAATTATAAGTTTACAGACATATCAGGTGTTCCAAGCAAATATTTTCTTCTTTCCAGTTAACAAAGGAAGCAATCATTTATTACATAAAATCATTAAATCAGTGCATATGGTTTTGTCATTATTGCATAATTATGTGTTGCAGGTAGCTTTTTTATAATCTATTAAATTATTTTAATCAATTAAAGGCATAAATTGTTTTTGAAATTGGTTCTTAGCTTAGTTTGCAACCAAACAAGAACAATCTGATGCCAATCAACTGAATAAAAAAAAATTGTATTGGATCTAACATTTTCCTTAAATAAAGGTATATAAATGTTGGGTGTGAGATTTTGCAACTCCCATCATATAAATCATTTCAAAAAGGTCAATGCAATGGTATAGAATGACTTTGTTCCAAAATTGTATTTCAGTGGAGTGACAGGCAGAGTAATGCTATTCCACATCCTCAACATGTGCAGTTGCAGAATCAGTGCATCAGCTCAAATAAATCACAGAACAAAAAGCTGCATAGATTAGTCATGGACACACATTTAAAGAGATCTGGAGTACACCTGAGAAAAAAATATGTGGGTTCAAGTAGTGTTTTAATCATTGGCTTTGCATGTGATTAACAATGACACTAAGGGTGCGTTTGGTTGCGCGATTGCGCAGCGTTTGCGATTGCAGGAAGCTGCATTTATAATCGTACAACCAAACAGTTTTGCAATCGCAGTTTTAAATTCAATGATTACAGACAAATAGTGTCTAAAAGCTGCGATTTACAAAAGCTGAGAAAGTGAGCTTCCTGCAGAATCAGTTTTGCAATCGCAGATTCCTGCAGAATCAGTTTTGCAATTGCGCAACCAAACGCACCCTAATAAATCAATTCTACCAATCATCTGATCCTACATTCATCTTGGATTTTTGCAGGTATTTCTTAACTATGCAAGCAGTGGAATAGCCAGATCAACATAGTTGAGCAAATCATTACCTGTCAATCAATATAAGGCTTTCAAGTTTATACAACAAGATATTATCTAACTTTATTTTAATTTTAAGTGTTCATGGTTATCAAATTAAGCTTTGGTGGTTTAATGTTGTACTCATATACAAAGGCATGCTATCATTTGTAGAGTTAAACCATGGTGTTGTACTCACATCATCCCATATATATGACCTTTGGGACTGGTAAGTTTAAACTCTTGACAAAAAAAATCTCCCTCTATATATCCTAGAATGCTTCTCACTGTCAACTCCCAAATTTTTTGGGTATAAAGGATGCCCCCTTGAACAAAGTTTAGTTTCAGGCTAATCAAATAGACAAAGCAACTGTTGGGGCAAACGATTGCAAAATCTTATGGGCTGACCAACCCCTCTTCATTGGTCACATATTCTCATGTAAGAGTTGCACAAATTCTAATACTAATGTAACGCGTTCAGATATTATCCATTTTGTCATTATCAGAAATACGGTTTTCAAAATAAAACATTGACTTTATCGTTAAAAGAATCTATAAAACAAGCACATCCTATATATATATATATATATATATATATATATATATATATATATAGTCGAGTGATATCGTGCGGCGTCCCGCACGGTGCGGGAATGACGTCGTTCGTCCGATCGCGGGTCCATCGCATCCAACGGTCGATGTGAATCGCACCCGACCGTCCGATGCGATGGACTCGTGATCGACGGCCCGTGGTCGTTCGCGCACATTCCCGCATCGCGCACCGTATCATTCCTCTATATATATATATATATATATATATATATATATATATATTTATTGTATCGCCGTTAAAAAGTCTACTTTTCTTAACACACATTAGACACTCAAATGCATGAACTTTGAATAGCTACCAATGATCTTACTTCTCATCTTTTGAATGTATGACTTCCAATCTTATTTCATTGGTTGACTCATTATTATTTATTAATATTACTGTTGAGTACAAATTGACTCTGAAAGATAAGCTGAAAATGTTTGTTTCATGTCTTGAGTGGTAGAAATGTCAGATGTGGGTGGAAAAAGACATGGATGGGAAGCCTTTTTGTCCCACCAATGTGGGTGGTGAGTGTGTGTCTGGTCAGAGTTTTTGCCTAGCACAACAATATCAAAACATGTCGTATATATATCTTGTCTGTAAACAGTTTTTTGTCAAAAGAGTCTGAAAAAAATTCAGAACAACAGTTGTATTATAAAGTTATCCAATTCAAACAAAGCAATGCCAGTGGTAGAAGCCATGAATTGGTTTTAATCTTGAACATAACAAGCAATGTGAAAGTGTCTACATAAAAAATTACAATCTACTCTGTACAAGATTCACAAGTGATTGTCTAACAAATATGTATATTTATAGCTAATATCCCAGCCTCCAATAAGTTATTAATAGAATATGACATTTATGTGTAACTATAAGATATCAAGAGATAGAATCTAACTAAATGGTCAATTAAATATTACCTAATTTATTTAGACTTTATATTGAAGATTAAATCTTAACTAACTCACTTAACTTGGTATATCAGACAACATTATTTGGTTGGCTCGAAAATGTGACCCCTTAACCCAGACTCAACGAAATTGATTCGGGTTCACTCAAGTTCGGACTCCCAAAAGTGAAATTAGATGGGATTTAACTCACCGTATTGCACATCTAATGAGTAATGACAAAATAGTTTGACTCATTCCCAGAATAATGGAATAAAGTGGAGTAACTTTATTTATTGGGCAACAATAATTCTATTCCATCTTATTATATTCAAAGAGAGCTAAATCTAAAAGTATTTGGGTTTACTAGGTTGATTGGAGTAATTTGCCCTCTCAATCCAAACACGATCATGGTTTCATCTTATTTTGAGTTTTGATTCTCAAAAGTTAGATTAGGTCAAACATATTAGTTTATCTCTAACATAATTTCAATTAACATTATTTTTTATAAATTTATGTTTCATTTTTAAGTTCAATATATATTTTTAGTTCAAAAGTTAAATAATAATGTATTATTCTATACGCTGTTTAACATATATTTAGTCTATCAATTTAATCAGCAAACCTTCAAAACCATACATTTGAACAAAAAATCACACTTGAATGAAATCACCTTTGAATATTGAAATAGAGTGACAACTTTTTTTTAAAAAAGTACTGGATGATGGGGGGTTTGACATTGTCACATTAGGGTTGGCAGTCCATAATGCATTATTTCAAAAGAAAAAATTCACTTTTGGAGACACTACACGTTTTAAATTTTTTTTCCAAACTAATTATATATTTTTATAAAAATAATATACATATTTAAATGAACACAATGTATATATTTTAATATTTTCTCTGATGCAATACATTTTTAGGTTTCGTGTATTGAGTAAAAATCACATAAATGATTGCATGAATAATCGAGAGTGTCAGTATCCTATTATCCTATTTCAAGTATCTGTATTTATCATTGGTTGTTCATTCTTGTATTTTTGAAAAATATGTATTCGGTTTGAATCAAATTTAAATGAAATATTCGAATACAGATGGTTATCAGAATTAATCCATTTATTATTTTATAATATTTCAATATACACATACTTAATAGAAAGATTTACATAGTTATATATCATTTAATTGAAAGGAATGAGAATAAATTATACTGGGTGATATGTAAAATCTATATCTATATTATTATCTATATTACTATATAAAAGTCTCTTAAACTAAAAATCTGTCATTTGACCTTTTTGCCCTTGTCAATTCATTCAATCACATTACAGTCCATTCACATCACTTTAATGACAACCATTTTTTTATTTTACCCTTACATTTCTATTCAATTATATTAAAATCCATTTACATCATCTTAATCTCATTTATAATATTCTATAATACATATATTTCATCATGTAACACATTTATTAACTTATATTTAAAATTGGTTATCATAATATTAATATGATAGTCCTACATTTCTATTCAATCCTATGAAAATCCATTTACAATAATTAAATTTCATTAATATTTTATTCTAACACATACATTTCATCATGTGACATATTAACTTATAGTTAAATTTGTCAAGGGAGGGTTAAAATGGTCAAATGGCTATGTGGATGGATTAGAATAGGATTAAAGTGATTGAGAGGGGTAAAATGGTCAAATGGACGGTTTTTGGTTTAGCAGCCTTTTATATAGTAATATAGATAATATAGATTTATGTAGATTTACATAGAAATATGGAATTCTCCAATGAATCCAACGATGGGGAGCACAAGATCAATGGCGCATGAGTCTTAATAAAAAAAATAAAAAGTCTATCAATTATGTCATTTTTCACAATATTAAAATTATGATTAAAAAGATTTATTAAAAAGACATTAATTTTCACATCTATAATGTTTAGATGGAACAAATATCTTTATTTTAATTTTAAAATTGTATAAATGATCACTTTATCCTGATTTTTTTATATAACAAGCATGATAAAATTGTATAACTATTTATTCCCTCACTTAGCCTCTTATCTCACAAGTTATTCCTTTACCAAACACAAACCAACCTATAGAATTTCATGAATTTTTCATTTAAATTAGTTTTCGTCATAATTGATTTAAATGTTAATTATATTGACTTCAAATTTATCCCATGCAATAACAATATTTGATTTTAGATTATGTGTCTCCCTGATCCGGCCCCACTCCCCCTCTCTCTCTCTCTCTAGCTCCCTCTTTGTGTACATAGTAAACAAGAAAAAAAAAATTCACTCTCTTTCTCATCTATTATGTAGAATACAAATTAATATTATCATGCTTATAGATTATTATTTTAATACTTGTGAAAGGTGTAATTAACTATTTATATTGTTTACTTATTTGTATGCCCATTATAATATTAGGTTTTGATCATCTTTTGTGTTTAATTATAACTACAGAAATCAATCTCAATTATGAAAAAGTGGAAACTGATTGTCAATTAAGAAAAAATAAAAAGTTGTAGTCAAATATCGCCCCCACTGATGTAAATTTATGGCTCCGCCACTGGTTATATAAGATTAAAAAAATATAGAGGATAATATGAGAAAAATTACTTGTGTTGGTCAAATTTCCATCGATATCTAATCTATTCTAGATTATCTTCAACAAAAAATTACTTTGAAAAGAAAAGTTCTTACTTGTGTTGGTCAGATTCTCAGTACCACATTTTTTTATTTTTCTGGTATGTTCTCGATCATCTGTCATTATTCTTTTACTTGTAAATGTTAAAAAATAAATTTATATATATTTCCAAATATATTTTGAATTAATATCTGAATTATTTTTAAAAAAAAATATTATTTGGATTTGGTTAAAGTTGTCACTTTATAAAAGAAAAAAATGTGAAGGCGTGCATTTTTCAGTTGAGTATATATCTAAAATCCTGATGTTATTATTATATATTATTTTTCAATGTTATTTGAGCTTCACAAATCTGATTTAAATGTTATCATTTTTTATCCAAATATTAAACTATATGATTTAGTGATCGATAATTCACTTCTTCATATTTTAGTTTTCCCTATATTTAAATGATATGTTTTTTATTAGTCCCTAGGGGACTTATCCTAAATTATTTGGTTTTTTTACTCCCTGGGAGGGACTAAAAAGGAACATATCATTTAAATGTAGGGATTTAAACTGAAATATGAAAAAGTGAGGGATCGAATTCTAAATCATATATTTTGGAAACTTAAAAATAAAAAACCCTTAACATATTTATAACAAGTCATATAAAAAAAGAATGCCTTTAGAAAGAACTCAATTTATCATATTCACATATTTTTATCTTAAGATAAAAAAATAACATATCATATACCTATCAGCTACATAGGAAAAAAATCTCACAGAAACTAGATATGATATCATCATATAATAGTTCATGAGAATCATCCAGTAAAAAAAATTAACATCTTATACAATAGAAATGATTGCCCATGATGGTCACCATAATGAATATAAAAGAATTATTTTACAATCCATTTAGTTTGAATTTAAACATTACATTATTTGGTTCTTTTGAAATGATCAATTATGTATGAACACTAACTTCATTTTTTCTTCGATCATGATTTATGCCTAATTAATGTACTTAAATATGGTGGTTTACTTTTTGGTTATTTTTTTCTTTAATTTTAAAAAAAATTTCATTTTTTTTTTGAAAAAATGCATGTGGGATATTGTCTATTGGAATTTTTTCTTTTTTGCATGTTTGGCACCATATTTTAAATTTTGTAAGGACTTTCGACCTATGGTTCAATGATATATGGTTTCATCCTAAATATGAATTGAAACACCATTTATTATAGTCATAGATATGTAGTCAATGATATACATTATATATATACATATTATAACAAAATCTACTCATTTGAGTTTCTATTCAAATATATATTTCATTAGACCGTCAAAATTAGAATAATATATTGGACAACATATAATTCATTTTATAACTACATAAAATGATATTTTGGTTATTGGATGAATTAATAAATATTAGATTTCTTACATTTAGAATCATATTTATGAGTATGTTATTTGTAACTAAATTATTGATATGAATGTTTTTTTTTTTTTTTTTTATTTATGATGGAGGGGCTTTCCGTGACTGACCTTACGGTCAAGTTGGTAAGCTACCTTCGGCTGTTTGTCCCTGGTCCCACAGAAAATTCTTTCGAATTTCGTCTAACAAACAGGAGGTATAACACAGCGCCAAGACTCAAACCCAAGACCAACCCTTAACACAGGTAAGCCTTGAACCGTTGTGCTATGACCACTGGGGACTATTGATATGAATGTTATTCAAAAAAATATATTAGACTTTTGTTCATGTGCATTTGCACGTACACAATAACTAGTTATTAATAAATGTGACAACTCACTTAAATTAAAAATAGGAGTATTGACTGAATACTCAAAACCGTTTTGCCTAATCACATCCTATTCTTTCTGTCATTAACACCCCAAAATCAGTTATTAACTTTTTTTTCAAAGAAGTCCAAAAGTCCAGCCAACAAAATATATATTACACTCTTTAAAATCCCATATATATTAAAAAAAAGTAAAATAAATTCAATCGCCCTTTTCAATGCTATAAAGTTTGTGAGAATATCTTCCCCCACTTTTGTAGTCATTGCTGATTCATAAAAGGTTTCCCAAAATCGAAGAGCCAAAGGGTTGTTCTTATAAAGAGAGATCCAAACGAGGCACGCAAAGAGAGGAACTCATACACACAGAGACAGAGAGAGAGAGAGAGAGAGAGAGAGAGAGAGAGAGAGAGAGAAGAGACAATGGAGATTCGTTTTCTTCTTCTTCTCCTTCTCAACTTCTCAGTTTTTCTTTCCTCTGTGACTGCTAAAAAAGTGAGCTTTTTTTAAATATTGGGTTCTCTTCCTTTTCATTCAAAGTCGTCCCTTTTTGTTTTTTTAGTCACAAATCTGATATGGGTTCTTTATTTTTATAACTATCTTCATCAATAATTACTTGGTTTTCTTCAATTTCATGTAAAGTTGGTTCTTTTATAACAAATCTTATACATCTCTGAATGAACAGTCTTATGTTGTATACATGGGAGCACACAATCATGGAGTCGAAGTCAATTCAATCGATACAGAGCAAGTGAGAGAGACTCATTACGGGTTCCTCGGATCCTATCTTGGAAGGTGAGAATCAATTATGAATCTAACAAGTCTAATTGAATAGTTTATAATAATATCTGATTCAAATATTTTATACACAACAGCAATGAAAAAGCAAAAGATGCCATCTTTTACTCATACACTAAGTACATCAATGGCTTCGCTGCAAATCTTGAAGAAGAGGAAGCATTGGAGATCTCAAGTACCCAAAAATTCCTTCAAAATCCTCTGTTTTTGCTCTGTTTTTTTTGCAATATGTTCAATCAATCACAAAATCTAATCTTTCCTAAATGAATTCTTTCAGAACACCCAAATGTGGTTTCAGTCTTCCCTAACAAACCAAGGAGACTACACACGACGCGATCGTGGGAGTTCCTCGGACTCGAGAGGAGCAATGGCAGAGTCCCCTCTGAATCGATTTGGACCAAAGCGAAGTTTGGAAGAGATGTTATTATTGGAAATCTTGATACAGGTAAGCTTTTGATTTTTTTGAGAGACTTGATATTTTTTGGTTTTACTGAATTATGGAATTGTATTCTGGAGTGTTTGACCAACTCAAATATGACTGATTCTTATTCTAGTCAAATCAATTCTTGTAGGAGTATAGACCCGCTCAATGAGAATTTGTAGTGCGCTCTTAAACTTAACATTTCTACGGTCATTAGTGTAGACGCCACGCCATTTAATGTAATATATATTCTATTATAAAAAAATAAAAGTATTTGTGTTCTATTTATTTGAGTTCATTATATACTTCAATAAAATTAAATTTTATGTGGTATGCAAAAAGGACTATAGATGGGATATACAGTGAAAAGAGAAGGTTGATTTTGTATAAACATTTTGACAGGTTCAAGAGGATTGGTACACTGGTTGTAAGATTTTTATGTTAGATTTCTGATTATGAAGATTGTGGTTTAAATTGTGCCAACAGTTTTGGCACCGTCCTAGATTGTGGAATTTTTGAAGTAGACCTTTGGATATGAAAGAGAATTCTTCGGAAAAAAAGGTCAGAGAAATTGAGTGTGTTTTTTCCTTGAAAACATTGCAGTTTTCTGATTTTTCATCATTGTCTTTAGTGGAGACCATAGTTTCTGATTTAAAATATTAATTTAGTTTGCATATATCACACAAATTTATAATTAAATGTTATGATGCTGAAAGTTGATACACCTAATCTTAAAAATAAGTGTAAATAAGCTACAAAAATGTTTTTGATGTGACTATGATTGTGACAAAATGTAGAGATGTATCACGAGACAAAATCAAAGTCCAAGACAAAATGGTATCTAAAAAAATGATGCTTAAATGAAAGGCAAAAGTGTTTGTGGGGGGGGGGGGGGGGGGGGGAATGACCATTGAACATTTCCATGTGTGTATGAATCATTGTGTCCTAATATTATTTGCCTGAAAAGTATAAAATCTGATGTAAGGACTGAAATTCAATTTGGTGTGCCTCACTGTTTTGTTGTGTGTGTGTGTGTGAGCTTTGCAGGTGTATGGCCTGAATCAGAGAGCTTCAGAGATGAAGGTATGGGACCCATACCTTCAAAGTGGAAGGGAATCTGTCAGAATGAAACCAAAGTTGGAGTTCGTTGTAACAGGTTTCTTCTTTTTCCTTACCTCTTTTTAAGTGTTTTTTTAATGCTTGTGATTATAATTCAGAAGAACATATTTTTATTTTTTGAATAATGCATTTAATATCTTTAACATCTAGGTATTCACCTAAATTGTGTTTGAAAACGAGTTTGAACCGCTTTTATTGATTATGATTTTAAAAGAATCATAATTAATCCAAATTCATTTCTAAATGCCTCAAGTGTTCTCAACAATAACAACAATATAAAACAGATTTTTGTTATAAATAGAATATGACAAAAGTTGTTTTTATTAAAAATTAAATTTTCAAACTTGTATTAAAAAAGTATAAAAAAGTTTGGTTGGTTTATCATTTTTTATAATTTAAAAACTATTTTTAATTGTCATTGACATTTTCATGATTGATATAGAAAGTTGTACTTATTTCTCACGAGAGTAATTAGAATATGTCTAAGAAATAGTTTATTTATATTTCTAATTTTATTATATCTATTTTGTATCATTTATGAATTTATAGTTATCGTAGTGAATAGAAACCCTATTGAATAATTGTGGTAGATGAACTTTGTAATTATGGTTTTAATTCTTTTTTCATATAATAATTCCAAATGAAATTTTGTGAATTCTAGCTTTTGGTTTCAGGTTTTAGTTTTTTTTCCGTTAAAATCCAATAAAACAGTTTTTATGAAAACACTGTTTGATGAATACAAACTGTTATACAAAAAATTGTATTTGAAAATTGGTTTAGAATGGCCCTTTGCTGATTATGTCAATGTTGTTTTGTTTTGTTATGTTTATTGGTCTTTTATTAGAAACTAACAACAGCTCTGTTTAAGTTTGACATAATCTCTTTTAGTTGGTTTTATTGTTGTCATTTAGAAGGGGCCCAGAGCTGATTATGTCAATGTTGTTTTGTTTTGTTATGTTTTTTGGTCTTTTATTAGAAACTAACAACTCTGTTTAAGTTTGACATAATCTCTTTTAGTTGGTTTTGTTGTTGTCATTTTGTCTCCATCAAAAGTCATAGCAGACTTTCAACTTCTCTTTTTCTAAAAAAAAATGGTTTCAACCTTTGTTAGGTTGTTCTAACTGACTTGCAGCTGCTATCATAGAAAAAGCTTAGGTTTTGTTAGAACTGTTATCTTGTTTTAATGAAACAATTAATCAAATGAAAGCAGTTTTGTCTCATGTGCCATTACAGTAAAAACCCATGTGGGTATTGCCATAACAAACGAACTTACTAATAAATTATTAAATAAAAAAAAAGATTTTAGGACCTCATCTTAGGAAGAAAAAAAAAGTTTGGGGGGGGGGGGGGGGGGGTTGGGGGTCCAATGCTAAACCTATTAATGAATGAATTAATGAAGCAACCTGTTTTTAATTTTAGCTGGGGATAGAATATTCAAAGTTTCACACACAACCACCCATTTGGAGTGGGTTGGTCCATGTCCCCTTTTGAATGCTAGAAAGAAACTATTTGAACAATTAAATAATTAATCAATTGTAAGTTTTTGAACAATTAATTAATTGAAACACAAATTCTATTTTAAATACTCTAATTCTTTTTGCAGTATACAAGTATGTATGTTATATATATAAATTATATCTATGGAAAATGGTTCAGAGGCTATTATCACCTTTATAAATTCAAGATATTTTTTTTGGCAAGATATACATTTATCAAATGAAGTACAACCATTAATGATGCTAATTGTATATGATATGGATCAAATAAATTTATCATATGCATAAACACACAAAAATGTGATTGGATTTTTGTGATTGTGTGCAGCATTGTTTATTTTTTAAATCTAGATTGATTCTAGGTAAGGCTAGCAATCACCTAGGGAATGTGATCGCATGTGGCATTTCACAATGTGTTATGTATGTGGCGTACTTATCCTAAAATATCCTAACCTGATTATTTATGTCGCCTATCACAGATGATCTAAATCAAATGCCTAATACCCTACTTAGGGTGGACCCCAAAATCCTTTTTTTTTGTGTAATTATTTAACAACAATATATAGATATTCTTTAAAAAGCTGTTTTTGAAATATGCATATGGCCCTCCCCTTAGGACCCCACCTAAGCGGGTTGGGATCGTCTGTGGGGTGCCACAGCCCACAGGGTCGTCCCTGTGGCACCCAGTAAAAACCCGCCACGTGGCGGGTCCCCAACCCCCATTTCATTTCATCACATCACTTCATCCTCATTTCATCATTTTTTTCAAAAAAAACCAAAACAAATAATATTTTCGAAATACCCCCTGACCCACAAAAAAAACAACCATCACCCCCGAAGTAGCTTCCTTATCTTTTCATCAGGACCCCCCAAAAAACAATATTTTCAAAATACTCCCCCCACTCACCTGGACCAAAACAGGGTCCGAACCTAATTTTTTTAAAAAATTTTAAATCATTATAAATTATATTATTCTATTTATCAATAAAAAATAATATTTTATTAACTTGGACTTTAAATCTATCTCCAAGTAGAAAAATAAGATAACTTAGGGTATAATCTACAATCAGTGACAGAGGGAGAAATTTTACTTAGTGGGGGTGGACTTTAACTTAGACTATAAATTTTCATCAACTTTTTGTCAGATTATTCTGATACAGTCAAATATCGCCCCACTTTCAAAAATGCGTTTTCCGAAAATCAGATATCGCCCCACTTCCAAAAATATTTTGATACAGTCTAATATCGCTGCACTTCCAAAAATGCGCTTTCAGAAAAGCAGATATCGTCGAACTTCCAAAAATCTATTAAAAAACTTAGTGTTGTTTTCAACAATAAGAAAATAAAAAAGTTGATGAAAATTTATAGTCTAAGTTAAAGTCACCCCCACTAAGTAAAATTTCTCACTCTGTCACTGATTGTAGACATTAATATTATACCCTAAGTTATCTTATTTTTCTACTTGGAGACAGATTTGAAGTCCAAGTTAATAAAATATTATTTTTTTTAAAGAAGTAGAATAATATAATTTATAATGATTTAAATTTTTTAAAAAAAATTAGACTCGGACTCCTGTTTTAATCCAGGTGAGTGGGGGAAGTGTTTTCAAAATATTATTTTTTGGGGGGTCCTGATGAAAAGATAAGGAAGCTACTTCGGAGGGTGATGGATGGTTTTTTTTTGGGTCAGGGGGTATTTCGAAAATATAATTTATTTTGGGTTTTTTTGAAAAGATGATGAAATGAGGATGAAGTGATGAAATGAAATGGGGGTTGAGGATCCGCCACGTGGCGGGTTTTTACTGCCCTGTGGCACCCCACAGACTATCCCAACCACCTAAGCCAATCCTTGTACTACAACTCAGATTTTCTGAAAGAAATAAATGAAATGCATTGTGATGTGGCAGTTGTTAGATAGATTAGAAATAATAAAATAAACCATTAAAATTCCATTAGAGATAAACCCATGTCGAGATCCAGAAAAGCTCAGAACCCTAGGTTTTGACAAAAGCCATAAATGTATTTTTTTTAATTGATTTAATACAGTATCTTTTTATATTAGAGTAGTGAGTGTTACTTAAGATTTAAGATATGTCAACGCCAAACTTAAAAAAAATGAAAATAATATATGTTACTGACTATATAAAACCTTGCGTAGTTTTAAAGGGAGTTAATTTTCATTGGGGTTGGCATTATATGGGATAGGTGTTATATGTTGAAATCCCATCTTTTCAAATTAACTGTTTGGATCTTGACTCTTCAACCAGTAGAGTAAATCATGAAATTTGTTACTGATTGAATGATTTGTTTTGACATTTTCAAAAGCAAGTACATGTTAGACTTTTTATTTTTTGTTTGGGTTGCAGAAAGTTTATTCTAGCATACAATAATTATAATGTTGTAAGATGGGAGTTGGATGATTTTATGCTTGAAAGTTATTCATTTTCATTGGATGAATAATGTTTAATATTTTGTGTTTGTATCATTATAATATAATTTTAGTTTTAGATGAATAAATAGAAACAAATTATAAATGTCTTCTAGGAAAAGTTGATTTATTTGAATTTATCATGATACAACTATATTTTATCCAACATTAAACAATCATGTTTTTATAGAGGATAAAATAATTTTTTGTAGTTAGTTTAGATTTAAGACAAAAAATTCAAAATTTATCCATGTAAGAAAATAATAGCAAACGAGCAATTTTTACTTTAAGTCAAAATTTTAAATGCTAGAATGTTAGCTTTTCCAAAAATTAATCTTTCCCAACTTTTTAAATTATCTTAACATTTTACACATTACACAAAAAATCATGCTTTTCAAAAACTAGGAAGAAATATGTGTTTGGAAACGAGTTTAAAGTGAAGTTTGATTCCCCAATGTAGAATTAATCCACAATGGATTATTATTTCATTAGTTTGGACAGCGTTTTATCTTTTGTTGTGGATTCCTAGATCCTAATCTTATTAGTATGTTATTATAATTTTGAATATTCTTATAAAAGCATAACTATTACAATTTATCTAATGTTGTGTTTGGATCTATATAAAAAGCTGATATTCTTATTTATTTAAACTCAGTTTCTAAAAAAATCATTATTTTGTTAGATTTTCAACCGGGTGTGTTTTTTCAGTCGGGTAAAGTAAGATTTGCGGGTTTTGAAATATACTTCAATTCGCGTATGATAATCTATCTCTTTTCAAACATTGAATCTCTTAAAAGATTTCATACCCATTTATTATTTCATTACAAATGAACCAATCTATTCCAAAATGATATTCAGAACTTAATTTATGAAAATAATAATATTTCATGAAAAAAAACACAGGAAGCTCATCGGTGCGAGGTTCTTCAGCAAAGGCTACGAGTCAGTCGCGGGCCATCTTGACCCTTCGATCCACTCCCCCGTGATTTCGATGGCCACGGCACCCACACCCTCTCCACCGCCGCCGGCCGCCCCGTACCCGGCGCCTCCATCTTCGGTTACGCCAACGGCACCGCCAAAGGTGGCTCCCCCACCGCCCGTGTCGCCGCCTACAAGGTTTGCTCGCACTTTCTATGTCATTTTCTTACTCACCTTCTATTCAAACACACGTTCTATGTTGATTTAGAAAATGTTAGGTTACATTCGAGTGTGCTAAATGTTGAAATGTTGAGATTCTTAGGATCTTGTGTTTCAAATTCAGATTTTGAAAAATGTTGTTTTATTAGCTTTTAATTACAATATTTTTTTGTTTAAAAAAAATAGTCATTTGAAAATGTGTTGGATCTTTGAGAATTCTTCGCTTTTCAAACGCAATCCAAATGGGCCACGGTCCAAAATGTTAAGCACACATGTTTATATTTTTATTTGTTTAGAATTAGCAAACATTATCGATTTGATATAAATGTATTTTGCTTAATTTTAAATTGAATAAATTCATTTATAATAAATATAAGAAAAAGTTTAATAAATTTTTTAATAATGTATATAAAACTGTATTTTAAAATATAAAAATATTCAATGCAACAACACAATTATATTTAAATGAATATGCTCACAATATTCTTAGGTCTGCTGGCCCTCGGTCGGTGAAGACGGCGGTTGCTTCGATGCCGACATCCTCGCCGCCTTCGACGCTGCCATCTACGATGGCGTCGACATCCTCTCTGCCTCCCTCGGCGGCGATAGCGCCGGAGACTACTTCACTGACGGCATCGCCATCGGTGCGTTCCATGCCGTCAGGCACGGCGTCACCGTCGTTTGCTCGGCGGGGAACAGTGGGCCCGCCCCATCGTCGGTGACGAACGTCGCGCCGTGGATCATCACTGTCGGCGCGAGCACGATTGACCGGGAGTTCCCGTCGGTCGCTGTGCTTGGCGATCATGAGCACATCAAGGTTTGGTTTATTCAAATTTTGATTAATGATAATGCTAGATAATGATATGGTAAAAGTATCTATGAAGGTATAGTTTGGAATTAATTGTTAAACTGATAAATAACTTTTATAAAAAAATTGGATGAGTATATTTTTTAATTGAAAAAATGTTTTTGAAAATTTGTAATAACATATACTTTAGATTTGAAATTGTATTTTAGTGAGAGATAATGAAAATTTTTTGTTGTAGATAATTGAATGACTCGAGCATATGTAATCTAAACTTCTTGTTATTTTAAGTTTCAATTTTCCCAAGTAATTTAGATTTTCAATTTTATAAAATTGTCATCATTTTCAAGCAAGTTTACTAATGTGGTTGTAGAAGATTTAAAATTGACAATTTTAAGATTTTGTTTACAATGATAAGAATTTTAGCAATGAATTAAAAATTAAAATTGTAAAAGGATTATCTAAGGTCCCATTTTGAACTAATTGTCAAACTGGTCTAGTTTATGTAAATTATGTTATTTTGAACTAATTGTCAAACTGTTTCTTACACCATTGAATGATTTGTTCCATTATAAACTAAACATATATTATAATATAATTTTCTTTTAGATAATTTTAAAAATAACTAAAAATGTGGTGTTATCAAAACTTTCTACATGAAATTAAATTTAGGTTTATATGTTGATTTTTTTTATTTTGGTCCAGGGACAAAGCCTTTCAGCGACGTTTCTGAAGAACAATCAGTACCCACTGATCAACTCTGCTGATGCTTCAAAAACCACAAACAAATCTGATGCGTAAGTGTTCACTCAATCTCCTCAGACAAAAAAAATACTTGCAATTCTGCAATCCTGCGTTCATTTCCAATACTCTCCTCAATGTGAAATGCAGGCAGATCTGCCTCCCCAATTCGCTCGATTCGAAGAAAGTGAAGGGGAAGATCGTTGTCTGCCTCCGTGGCCAGAACGCGCGTGTCCAGAAGGGCTCGGTCGTTCTCCAGGCTGGCGGGATTGGGATGATACTCGCCAATGACGAGGCGAGTGGCGACGAAGTCATTAGCGACGCTCATGTTCTCCCCGCCACTCACATCACCTACGCCGACGGTCTCAAGGTCTACGCCTATCTGAACTCCACTAGGTAAGTTCTTTCTTATTAAGACAACATTTGAAAATAGGTTTGAAAAGAAATCATAGTAGATGAGAAATTGATTTTCATTTGTTTTTCAGACTCTTGTTCAAATGCATCATGTTACAAATGTTTGATTGATTCTCCTTTTTTGTGTCTATTAAGGAAAGCGACGGGTTACATCACGCACCCAAAAACTATGCTTAACACAAAGCCGGCGCCATTCATGGCCGCTTTCTCATCACAAGGACCTAATTCATTGAACCCAGAAATCCTTAAGGTTTGCATATGAGTTGTAATTATCATTTTGATTCTTAATTGAGATGAGATCCAGTTAAGTCTGTATCTTGTCAAAATCTTATTAGGTTTTATCAGTCTTATTTTGTGTCACATGCTACCTGAGATTTGTGTCAATAAAATCAGAATATACATGACGAAATCTAAACTTGACTCTTGTGTTTTTGTTTCAGCCTGACATCACCGCGCCAGGAGTGAGCATTCTCGCCTCCTACAGTGAGGCGGCATCCCCCTCAACCCTCGACACGGACACCCGCCGCTCCGCATTCGCAGTCGAGTCTGGCACCTCCATGTCGTGCCCCCATGTCGCGGGCATCGTGGGCCTCCTCAAGGCGCTCCACCCAGACTGGAGCCCCGCCGCGATCCGATCCGCGATCATGACAAGCGCGCGCATGCGCGACAACATGCGCGAGCCCATGAAAAATGCGTCCTTAGCCAAGGCGACCCCCTTTAGCTACGGTGCGGGCCATGTGCGCCCCAACCGCGCCATGGACCCGGGCCTAGTCTACGACGCCACGACAGAGGATTACCTCGCCTTCCTCTGCGACAACGGCTACAACTCTTCGCAGATGGCGAGCTTCGCCGGAAGCAAGCATTACGCGTGCCCGAAGAGGCGGTCGAGCCGCCTCTTAAGCATGAATTACCCGTCGATCACCGTGCCGAGGCTCGCGAAGGGGCACGCGAGGGTGGTGAGGCGCGTGGTGAAGAATGTCGGCGGGCCGGGGACCTATAAGGCGCATGTGCAGGCGCTGGTTGGGATGTCGGTGAAGGTGGTGCCGGAAGAGTTGGTGTTTAAGAGTGTTGGGGAGGAGAAGGAGTTTAGGGTGTTCGTGGAGGCCAAGAATGGTGGTGGTGGTGGTGCAGGCTATGTGTTTGGTGGATTGTTGTGGACTGATGGGGTACACTATGTGAGGAGTCCTATTGTGGTCAGGGCCTAAGTTTAATTTTTTGTTTTTGGGGGGAGGGGTGGTAATTGTTTTTATGGGAAATAAAGATTTGTGATTGTTGGGGATCATTTTTAAATATTTATTTTGATTGGGTTCACTGGTTAAGTGGTTTTTTTTAATGCAATAATTTAGCTAACAATAATTGGTGGTGAAAAAAAACTTTAGATGTATGACACCATTTAGGGCCGTTTGGATGGTGTAATGAGAGGATAGGGGGGGATAAACGTAAAAAGACTGTTTGGATGAGTGGTATAAAAAGGTTTAACTACGCAGAATTAAGTGAGAATAAGCTGATATTTGTATTCTAAATCCTCCCATGAAATTGTGTAATTCATTTATTAAATCACATGTCATTATATCAAATAATGTATCATTACCTCTTACTAACGGAGGTCACATGTCAAATCAATTTTTTTACACCTTATTCATATTTTATTCTTCTTTAACCAAACACTCCAATCTTTATTATTAGATTTCCAACGTGAATAACTTTAAATACAATTAAACAAAAAATCACTTATTACATTGATAAAGTCAACAATTTATGGAATTGATATAAACCACAGAATAACTTATGCATTTATTTAAACGGGCCTAAATTTTGAGTGCTGTTGTTACACATTTTTTTTCAGTCCAATTCCAGTCTTATATGCGTTGATAGAAAATCATCGATGCATATACTTACATTCAATAAGGTATATACCTCATTATAAAATTTTCACATTTTCTTGTTTTTATTTTTATTTTTCTTTTGACTGAGGCAAAGGCTTTCTAGTTGAGATTTGGATGAAGTATGCTTAATAGCTTAATACCCTATCTGTTTTTAAATTTCAGATTTTGGTATTCAAAGAGTGGATAAAATATTTTCAGTAAGAGTACTAATTAAGAATTCAATATATACTTCATTGTTTTATAACAATTTTAATTTCAATGAACGAGTGCATTTGTTTTTTTCAGGCTACAGATAAAAACTTGATAACTAAAAAAATCTAACTTAGTGAAAAAATTACTAATATCAACTGATTCAATGAAATGACCTGATCCATCCAAGAAATCCATCCAGATCATATCGGATCATTTATTTTCTTAAGCATATATCAAACAATTAAAAGAAAGCACACTTGCTTATTTTCATCAGCATCCAATAACAACCAGAACATTGTTACACACACAAATTCAAATCTCCCTCTTAATTAAATTCATTCATGATTTATTAATTGACCAGACATTTAATTATGATTACAATCAATAACATTAATTGTCATTTGAATTTGAAAAACCAAATTCTATAGAGATTACATTCCTCATTCTAAGAGTACTCCCTGTGCAACCTCTCCTTGTTCTCCTCCCACCACACCCTGGCCTTCACCTCCCCGAACCTGTCTCGGCTGCTCAACACAACAAAAAAGAAGCGTTATTACATGCAATCTTTATTTACAATCTCATATATAGTTTTTTTTTTATAATGTTCATTATTATATAAAAGCACGTATATATGAACCTTCATCATATGAATATAGAACGGTCTGTAACATTATCCAACTCACCTTAGTTCGACCCGCCTGAGCTCTCTCGTCCCATCTGGATAGGATCGGACGGTCACGAACACCCCAGACTCGTATTCTTGCACCCACTCAATAACATCTCCTTGTGAGTTCCCATTGGACATCGTCGTGGACCCATCGGCCGACGATTCTCCGGTGAGCACCCCGGGCATCAGCGTGCGCAGAGAACCGTTCGATCGCTGCACCTCGATCGATTCCTGGCTCTGCGTTCTGCATGATCCGATGGGGCTATCATTTGGTGAGATCACTAAGCCCTGTGTACATTGTAACAAAATTTTTGCATATCACATGACAACTAATGATAATAATGTTCATAATTAAATTAGAATTTCATAAAATGATAGTCTTACATCAACTTCAGATGGTGGTGGAGTCCGA
Organism: Acorus calamus; assembly: GCA_030737845.1. Taxonomy (NCBI): domain Eukaryota; kingdom Viridiplantae; phylum Streptophyta; class Magnoliopsida; order Acorales; family Acoraceae; genus Acorus; species Acorus calamus. The sequence continues at coordinate 21,661,551 of CM060872.1, read as the reverse complement.
AATGGGGGTGGTCGGCGGATGTCGTAGAGGTCGGAGATCCGTTCGGAGTTCTCCAACCACCATTTTTGAGCTTCCCAGGCATCGAAGATATCCTCGCTGGGGACCATTTGGAATCAATTGTGAAATATAGATTTTAAAATAAATGTAGAAACAAATTTTTATAAAATTTGCTTTGGGATGAATATTTGTGCATAAAATTCAAAAACTAAATTGTAGTTGAGAAATTGTCAAGAATTATTTATTTAGAATAGATTCTTGGAAAAATTGACTCCACAAAATATGTTGCTTGACATCCATGTATCAAAGAACAAAATGTATGTAAAAGCATTTTTCATTTATAAATATTGATGTGAAAACATAAATATAATTTTCCACATAAGATTTAAAATAATAAGATGCATGAATTAAAGTTATAAATATTTGGAATGGATTCTTGAGGAAATCAAAATCCACAATTGTTGCATAATAATTACAAACAAATGTATGAAAATTTAAAATATAGAAATGAAAATGAAAGTATGAATTTTAAGATTGTCACCTAAAACGTATCCTCTTCAAGTGGTTGCCACCATTAGGGAGGGAAACAAATGTTATGAGCACGCCGGGCTCCACCTCCGCCACCCATTTTTTGGTGGTCTCTTCTGTGATGGCCGCTGCCGTTGTCGCCGTCTCCGTGTCGTTCTTCGCCGACGATGTGGTCGGCTTTGGATGCTTGTGACCTCTTGAAGCCTTGATTGATAATTTTTTGATCTACACTTTAAAATGTGCACATCATGAAAACATGATCATAATAAAAGAGCCGAGATTTTATCAGGATTGAATTCTATCGAACCTGGACAAATATGAGACTTGCTACAAAAATTATAAAAAAACTATCACAATCTCAAAGCAAGTGAGATTTACACAAATCAGCCTTTGATGCGATTGATTTATATTGTTATAAGTCAGTCTTTCATTGAAAACTGTCCAAACTTGATAGAATTAAGTTCTGATTGGATTTCACAGAAAAAGAGACTGCAAATAATGGTTTTATGAAAACTTACATGGTTGGTTATGTCTTTGATTGCTTCTTTTGTGTTGAGACAACTGAAGCAGGTGAGCATCTTAGCTTTCTTTCTCTCTTTCTCTGACTTGTTTTTTTGAGAGAAACTTTGAAAGGATTTTGAATACAAGGAGGGAGAGCAGTTGTTCTTTTTTTCTTTTTTTTTGGAAACCAATAACGTTAATTTTTTCCTTCATTAATGCAATTGACCATTGTCTTAAGAAAACAATATTGATATTCAAACGTAATGTAGTATATATTATATGTATAGATATATATAAAATGAAATATCTGTTCATATCATATAGTTTAGAAATATATAATTTACAATGCTTTATATATATTTTTAGGGGGATAAGTTTCCATTTATGGAAAAGATTAGTAACTTTTAGTCGCTGGTGTGTTCCTATTTAATGAGACAACAAATAAATGTGATTGGTTATTTTTTATTTTAAAAAAGCCAATTTAAATTTTTTTATTCTTAATACCTAAAAAATGGCTAGTAATTATAATTTGGGTTAATTTCTTGGATTTTATAAATTACACAAAAAATAAAAATTAATCAACAATTTATTCAAATATTACAATAGCTTCCTTAGTCTTAAATTTCAAGTTCATGTTTTGCTTGATCAGTAATAATGAATTTTAGCCAACAACAATATATAACTAAAAAAAAATGAATTGTATATTTTGGGTTTCTTTAAAAAATGGATGGAATTCAAAAAGAGAAGCTTTAAAGAAGGCAGTGATAGCATGTTCTCATTGTATATGCTTGATATATGGCCTCAATTAAATGATTCTCTAATTTTAAGGATTACATAATATTTGATTCTATATATAACCCTCTTATGCAGAGAATCACTAAAATCATGGAAAATAAAATATATTTTGTACAAATGTAGAATTCATGCACGATGTAAGGTCGCGCGGGTGAAAATCAATCAAATAATTTGTGCAAAGTTGCAAAATCATTTGCAATTACCACATCATTAACACACTTTATAAAATAACAATATATACTAAATTATTTCAGCATATTCGTAATTATAAAAAAAATCTAAAAAATATGCATGTTTATCAAACAATATATTACATTACCTAGGTATAAACAAAATCATAACCTTATGCGGGCTACAAATAAGATTGTAAATGAGGTTGAACATATCATTTTAAAAAAACAAATGAGTGCTTTTACACGTTTTTTTTTCAGCTCCAATTCCAGTCTCATATACCTTGATAACAAATCAGATAAATATATAATCACATTAATAAAGTATGTGCTTCGATAGAAATTTTTCATATTTGATATTAATGTATTCATGGAATTCATTGTAGTATATACTTCTTTTTTATATAAAAATGTGTACCTCATTCATGTGTACATCTTATATTATATTATTGGGTCACAGAATAAGTAAATGATAGATAGATATATAGATTTATAAGGTATATTATATTCACATTCATATGTACATCTTATATTATTTATTTTAGTTCACGAGGGTTTTTCATTTTATTACAAAAATATATATTCATAGAAATAAAATTTAATGGATATATATGGTGAATATATTTAATTTTGAAATTAAAAAATTGGAATATATAGATATGCTTTATTGATTTTAAAATAAAAATATATTTATATGATTTTAAAAAATTTGATTTTGATATCTAAAATTTTTATGATTTATCTAAATCTGATAATAACAGATTAGTAGTTAAATAAATCGTAATCTTATTAGATTATCATTTAATGATTGTAAAATTTGAAAATAATTAATTAAAGGATAAAAATGGAAATGAAAATATTGGGTCACAGAGTTATAACAAATAGATAAAATTTTATGATTTATCTAAATCTGATAATAAGTAATTAAATAACTTGTAATCTTATTAGATTATACTTTAATGATTTTAAAATTGAAAATAATTAATTAAAGGATAAAATAGAAGTGAAAATATTGAGTCACATAATTTCTTTTAATAATTAAGTAATAGATAATAAATAGATAATCTTATAATTAGATCGTATCATTGAATAATTTTAAAATTTAAATAAATTTATTACTATTAGTTTTTAAACAATTGTATAAGGATATATGTGTGTCTTGTGCATTTTTTATTGCAGACATAACATTGTATACTTCGGAGTCACAAGTATACAAAAATGAAAACTAGGTCAAATAATAATTATATAAAAACCCAATAATCTCTTTATCTTATCTATTATAATATCCCGATAAACAAGTCAAATAAGTTTTCTTATCGAAATGCTGCTGTTAAATATTGGTCACTCATATGAGATAGATCATCTTTCAAATATTTCTCACTCATTATAGAAAAAAATAAAAAAATAAAAGAGAAGTAATGGCGATGGCCACAAAAAAGACCTCTCCTTTTCTTTTCCTTGTTCTACTGTTCTCCACTTTTGTTGCACCAGCACTTGCTGCTAAGAAGGTGAAGTTAATTTTTTTTTTAATTCATGTTTTGGTTGTTATAAAAGAAATTTAGATGGCTATTTTTACACATATTTTGTGTTTTTTTCGTTTCACTTGTCATTTTGTGCTTGGTTTTTAATCCTATAATATATATTTTTTAAAGAAATTAGGTTATTTTTTGCTTGGTGAAAAAAATATCTTATAGGTTTTGATGTTGCTGATCACTTTTGACATAAGATGGAAGATTCCCATGATATATTAATATATTGTTGTAAATCTTATATTGTTTTTTATATGATATTGACACATCGATGTTTTTTGGTTTGTTTTTTATTTTTATTTTTATTTATTTTGTGCATTTTATTATAAAATAATGAATTATTTTTTAAAATTAATCCTTTTTTTCACAACTTAGTTGTGAAGGGACAGTTTTGCATACCAAAGGACCTTGATCAATATACCGGTTTTAGAAAAAATAAAAATAAAGGCCTCAATTGTGCACAAAAAGGAAATATATAGAATTAATTTTGAAAAATGGCAAAGAACAAAACCCATGTTTTTAGTTTTTTTTTGTTTCTTTTTGTATGGGTTTGTCTAATTGAGAATTTATCCTTTGTTTTCATGTTCCCTTTTTTGTTGTGATTTTGCCATATAGAATACAAATCAAATTTCTTATTATTATTATTATTATCATTATTTTTGCATGATAATGACATATATACATGTGTGTTGCAGACGTACATTGTATACTTAGGTGCTCATAAGCATGGCAAAGAAGCTACTTTGCTTGATTATGAACTAGCCACAGATTCTCATTATGAATTGTTGGGATCTGTTTTGGGGAGGTTTGAAAATTCTTTATTAATATAATATTGTTAACACTACATGTTCTTAATCAACATATACATTGATTAATTTGTCTGTATATTAAATCTTATAGCGAAGATAAAGCAAAGGATGCCATCATCTACTCCTACAATAAATTCATCAATGGATTCTCTGCAGTTCTTGAAGAAGAGGAAGCTATGGCCATTGCAGGTGACAATATATCAATTTTCATTTTCTCTAAAAAGGGAATTTTGTTACACTAAACCTAACATCTTTTTAAATTAATTTTCAAAAATTCGAATTAGTTTTAGGTTAAAATAACAAATTTCAATAAAATAAGTACAAAGAAATAACAAATAAATTAAAGACATTCATTTAAAAGCCAAAAGAAGAAAGAAAAATAAAAATTTATTAAAAGTCACAATCTCAAAATTACACTCAAATAGTTTCTCATAAAAATGATGCAAAGATAACATTTATTGAAAAAAAATTTGGAATTTTTACATATGATGGTAGATGTTCATTCAGACCTTTCAATTCATAGATGGTCCAACATTTCTGTTGTTTCTTAATCAGAAAGCCCAAACGTTGTGTCGATCTTCCCTGACAAAAATGCGAAGCTCCTAACGACGCAATCGTGGGAGTTCGTTGGGCTGGAGAGGGGTGGCCGAGTCCCTGTGGACTCGATCTGGAGCAAGGCGAGGTTCGGCGAGGACATCATCATCGCCACCTTGGATACTGGTTCATCCTTCTCTCTATATTGTTCATAGAGAATCACTTATACATACATATACATATATAATAGCTTGAAGAAGTTTATGGTACTACTTGTATTTGACTTTAATTAATCCTTGCTCATTTGGGTGTTTAAATTAAGGTGTGTGGCCTGAGTCTCAGAGTTTCCAGGATGAAGGAATGGGACCAGTGCCATCTAGGTGGAAGGGATCTTGCCAAAACACCACCAAAGAAGCTAAAGGAATCACATGCAACAGGTTATATATTTACTTCAATTTTGTGACATATTATATTCAATGTTTGAACAATTGAGAAGAGACTAGAGATTAATCAGCTAGACAACGATTAATTAAAGAATAATCAACCATTTTATAGAATAATAAATATATTAAATATACATATTATATATATAATAAGTTTAGACTATGTAACAACACGTTAAAAAATAATACGTGATAATTTAATGTGCGTCATATAACTATAAAATCATTCGTCACAATCTCTTGTCAATCAAGGATGTTTTGATATCAAATTATTTTTTTCTTCTTTTATGAAATTTTGTCACAAACATTATTATTCATATTTTGTCTATTTGAACAGGAAGCTAATTGGCGCCAAATACTACTACAAGGGCTTCGAGGCCGACGGGTCCATCAAACCCTCCCTCCTCTCCGCCCGTGACAGTTTGGGCCACGGCACCCACACCCTCTCCACCGCCGCCGGCCGCTTCGTCCCCGGTGCCAACACCTTCGGTTTCGCCGCTGGAACCGCCAAGGGCGGCTGCCCCAACGCCCGCGTCGCCGCCTACAAGATCTGCTGGCCCACCCTAATGGGCGGAAGCTGCACCGACTCCGACATGATGGCCGCCATTGACGACGCCATCCACGACGGAGTCGATGTCATCTCCATGTCCCTCGGGAAGGACATCGCCCTCGATTACGCCGAGGACGCCATCGCCATCTCCACCTTCCACGCCGCCGCCAACGGAATTCCCGTCGTCCTTGCCGGGGGAAACAGCGGCCCTGCCACGTACTCCGTCACTAATGTCGCGCCTTGGATGATCACCGTCGCCGCCAGCTCGATAGATCGAGTTCTCTCCTCCGATGTTATTCTTGGAAATGGCATGAGACTCGAGGTAGTACTTGAGTCTTTAGCTAGCTTTGGTTTCATATTTTACTTTTTATTATGTTTTGAAAGTCAATAAAATAATATTTTTATATATAAAAAGTTAAGACTTAAGAACTCGTGAATCTGAACATATCTATACTTTTTTAACTTTTCAAATCATTCTATTGTTTTTTTAGCACAAATAAAAAAAAGCTACTCAAAAGTTAATAAATAATGCTTTTTAAAAATTGAGTTTAAAATACAAGATTTTATAAATCTTAACATTTGAAATATATGCTTTTTCATAATGATTTATTTTAATCGACTTAGAATATTTTAAAAATTGGTTTCAAATATAGCCTTCTCACTAATCTCTTTAAGCTATATCACGTTTAGATTTTTTTACAGTTCTATATACCTAGTTATCCTTCTCTACTCATTGTATTGAAATATATGTATCTCGTTAAAATTGTTTTCATATTTTTTTATAAATAATATCATTCAATTTACTTAATTATATAATTGTAAGAAGTAAAATATATGTGTTCTATGTTTTAAACTGAAAAATAGACTGAATGTAACTATTTTTATCTCTTTTTGTTGTTGATGATCAATGAAGGGACAAAGCATTGCGGACAAACATCTTGAGGAGAAGCAATACCCTGTCATTGATTCTGCATCCATTAAAAAACCGAACGTGACCATTATCGACGCGTAAGTTTTTTTTTCTAAAAACTCTACATAAATATCAATTAAAGTAAGAACATTTTCACTAACATGATTTATTTATTTATTTTTGAATTGGTAGAACGTATTGCTTGGCCGATACGCTCGACATGAGCAAGGTGAAGGGAAAGATAGTGGTGTGTATGGTGGGAGGAGATTCCCCGATAGTGTTTGCGGAGGAGATAAACAAGGCCGGCGGCGTGGGCATGATACTTGCCAACGACGTGGATATGGCCGGCGACCTCATCGTCGATCCGTACATGTCCCCCGCCACCGAAATCACATACGACGGCGGCGTCGCCCTCTACAACTACATCAATTCCACCAAGTAATCTATTCTTCTTAATTGAATTACTTTTAAGTTGGGAAAAAATATTCTCTTTAAATAACGATTTTAATAGATTGTATAAGAAACCTATTCGAATTAACAAAATCATTATTTATAGAAGATTTTTTATATTTGTAATTTAATTTACTATACTCAAGATTTGCTGTATTTTTAATTTAATATACTTAGAATTGATGATTTAATACATTATTTGTCTTTAAAAAAACTAATCTAGTTGTTGCCGCTATCATCAAACTAAACATATAACCTTTTGCATGTATTTGTCATACTAAATTACTAATAGCATTATACATCTATAATATAATTTAATTATCACTATTATCGTATTCATCTCATATACATAACACACAATATAGATTTTTTGCATTGTTTCTTGTGCTAACGATAGAATATACATCTAAAAGAATAATTTAAATATCTTCATTCTGTTATCATTTTTATTCTGTTTGATTTACTAATACACATATGAAATAGTTGTCTAATATCTTCTATACATGAACTCTGTGACTACACTTAACATGGCCTTTGTTGGAAAAGGAACCCGACGGCCTACATCACGCCCCCAAAGACGATGCTCAACACCAAGCCGGCTCCGCTCATCGCAGCCTTCTCGTCTCGGGGACCGAACTATATCACGCCGGAGATCCTCAAGGTTTGCATGATCTCTTGGGGGACTTGATCTCTTGAGAGACTTCATTTTCTTTTTTAAGTCACAAAGTGATCATTTGTGATTGATTGTATGGTGCAGCCTGATATTACTGCACCTGGAGTGAACATCATCGCCGCCTATACCCCCGAAGCCGCCCCGTCTGACGACGATCCGACTGACCTCCGTCGCGTGAACTACAACATCATCTCGGGGACTTCGATGTCCACCCCACACGTAGCCGGAGTTGTAGGGTTGCTCAAGACTTTGTACCCCCATTGGAGTCCGGCGATGATTCAATCCGCGATAATGACCACTGGTATAGTATTTACTAATCAAATTATTTTTCTGTTGTTGCATTTGTTATGTTCATATATCAAATCATTTCTTGACATGTTGATAGAAATATATTATTTTTATTAAAAGCATTCAAGTATTAATTAGAAATGATAAAAAAAAACTTACCACAAATTATCAATCTTATATATTTATATGTTAAAATACTAAGATGCGTTCGTGTGTGGTCACCATCTCATCTATCACCAACTCATCACATTTTTTTTGTTTGTTCATGGAAATATGATGATTACAAAGATATGATTTTGAATCTCATTAGTTTTGTTTGGTGGTGTTAAGGAGGATATTGTGATAGTCTTTGTTACGAGTAAAATGTTAACTAGCTAGTGTGTAAACATTTGTAATAAAATACATGTATATGATACATATATATACTTTGATTGTATAGTAACTTCTAGACTTGAACATGAGACAATTTTGTGACGTCAGAAAAATGATACATCTTGTCCAAAAAAAATCCAAATATGCTATGCAATATTTGCTTATGGCTTTTTATGTGTTATTGCTCCACCAGCGACCATCAAAGACAACACCGGAGCCCCCATAAAGAACAGCTCCCTCTTGGAGGCCAACCCATACGACTACGGCTCCGGCCACATCCGCCCGAACCACGCCATGCGCCCGGGCCTCGTCTACGACCTCACCGTCGACGACCACCTCAACTTCCTCTGTGCCATGAACTACAACTCCACCAAGATCAAGCTCTTCACCAACAAGCCCTTTACCTGCCCCAAGACCCCACTCAAACCTTACAACCTCAACTACCCCTCCATCACCATCACCTACACCACCACCCCAATCAATGTCACACGCACTCTGAAGAACGTCGGACCGCCGGGGACTTACACGGTGGAAGTCAAGGCCCCGAAAGACATCTCGGTGAAGGTTGAGCCGTCGATGCTGGTTTTCGATCACTGCGGAGAGGAGAAGTCTTTCACGGTGAGTTTTGAGTACTTGAAGGGGAAGGTTGTGAGTGATGATGGTGATGTTGTGTTTGGTGGGCTGGTTTGGTCTGATGGTGTGCATAATGTTTGGAGTCCTCTCACTGTGAACCTTGGAAGGATGCCAGATTCTTGAGGTTGGTGGTTAGGGTTTGGATTTTTTTAGGGTTTTGAGGGGGTTTTAATAGTAGGGTTTTAGTGTTTAGGTTTTGTTATGTGTAATATTGGTCAGTAGAAATTTTTTCTACATTGTTCTTACTTTCTTGTTTCTGTTTTTATTATTTTTTTATACTTTGTTTTACTCCTCTCACCCACATTTAATTTAATATTTTAGTTATAATAGAAATGATCAAAATTCTTCAAAAACTTGTTGGTTTTATTTTTAGTTTTGGTTTTTTTTTGTTCATGCGTGATGATTGTTTTAGTTGACTTCATCAGTCAAAGTCAACGATTGGTTTGTTTGAATGTTAATTCATTGCATGAAAATATAAATTTTTAGTTTTGAGTCTGGTAGGCATGTAATTTGAGCAGGTTGAATTTTGACTCAATCCTAATAACTTGATCTTAATTAAATGGTTTTTTAAATGCTTTAAGATTCATTATTGATGAAGATTGATTTTAATTGGTAGTGCTACTGTTGTATTGTATCCCTTCAAATCGAGTTAATTAGTGTGTTTTGTTCATAAGTATAAAAACATAAAATGTGAAGTTGCGCTTCACAATCTCAATTTGGATTGGCCTAGCTAGTCACAATTACATCAAAAGGATAAAAAAGTCACAATTACATCAAAGATAAAAATTGAAAGATTTTTTTTAATGCATTTTCACAGAATATATTTGACTTGGGACCACAGATAACAATAAACAAGGGTCTTGTTTAAATAAATTAATTTTATGGTTTGGTGAAACTATAATTTGTTTCCCAAAAATTCAAAATTTCCGAGATTTGGTATCCAAACATGGTGTGCATTTGTTTGGAGGCGTTTTGGGAGGTTTAAAATATTTTATTTTACAAACATTTAATTGAAATGTTGTTAGTACTTTTAAATTTTAATTTTGCTACCATTACTAAACAATTTAAATCATAGAAATATGATAAGACGAAATATTTATGATTTAGTGAATATATCTAATTTTGAATTGATAAAATTTGAATATAATGATAGAATTTATTTTAAATTTTAAATTATATCATGATTTATCTAAATCTATTCCTAAAATGTTAAATTTTAAATGAATAGCTAGATAGATTTGGGTAATTGTGTTGATGAATGGAAACAAAAAATGAAAACTAAGTCAAAAAATAAATATATAAAATCCAACAATCTCTCTATCTTATTTCGTATAATATCCCGATAAAAAAGTCACAAACAAGTATTTCTTTTTATCGAAATCTGGCTGTTAAAAGAGAAAAATGATTTCTTTCAAATATTTCTCACTCGCCGTAGAAAAAAAAAAGGAAAGAAAAGAGAAGTAATGGCTATGGCCACAAAAAAGACTTCTCTTTTTCTATTCCTTGTTGTGCTCTTCTCCACTTTTTTTTGAACCAGCACTTGCTGCTAAGAAGGTGAAATTAATTTTTTTTGAATTCATCTTTTGATTTTTCTAAAAAAAAATTTAGATGGGTTTATTAATATGACTTTTACACATATGTTGTGTTTTTTTATTGTTTCGCATTTCATTTTGTGCTTGGTTTTTTTATCCTATAATATATTTTTTATAAAAGAAATAAGTTTTTTATTTATTTTTTATTTGTTTTTGGTGAAAAAAAAATCTTATAGGTTTTGATTGTTACAAATCACTTTTAACATAAGATGGAAGATTCCATGATATATTAATAGATTGTTGTAAATCTTATATTGTTTTTATATGATTTGACACATGAGATGTTTTTTTTTTTCGGTTTCATTTTTTATTTTGTGCATTTTATTATAAAAATAATGAATTATCTTTTTAAATTAACCTCTTTTTTTCACAACTTAGTTCTGAAGGGCCAGTTTTGCATGCCAAAGGACCCTGATCAACATATCAGTTTTGGAGAAAAAAAATGGAGGGTCAATTGTGCACAAAAAAAATATAATATAATTAATTTTGAAAAATGTCCATGCACTAAACCCTAGTGTTTTTTATTTTTATTTTTTACTTGTATCTTTTGTTTTTTATTTTCCATTTCTTCTTGTGATTTTGTGATATATATTGTAAATCAAATTTCTTCTTTTTGCATGTGTTAGAAAGAGAGAGAGAAAATAAACAGCATGATATTGACATATATGCATGTGTGTGTTGCAGACGTACATTGTATACTTAGGTGTTCATAAGCATGGCAAAGATGCTACTTCGCTTGATCATGAACTGGCCACAGATTCCCATTATGAGTTGTTGGGATCAGTTTTGGGGAGGTCTGAAAAAAATCTTTGTCACTGTTGTATTTGATCAACTTAAAATTACATTAATTTGTTTGTTAATTTATTAAATGTTACAGCAAAGATAAAGCAAAGGATGCCATAATCTACTCCTACAATAAATTCATCAATGGATTCTCTGCAGTCCTTGAAGAAGAGGAAGCAAATGCTATGGCAGGTAACCAAATTTCGCCTTTTATCGTCTACTTATAATGTAATTATTATGAGAATATTATTAAAAAATCGAAGTTGATTTGCCTTATTCAATCAAAGTGGTTAACAATTTGAACACGATTTAATTAACAAAAGATTCTAATTGCATAATTTCTCATCTGGACCTTTCAATTCATAGATAATCTAACAATTTGCTTCTTAATCAGAAAACCCGAACGTGGTGTCAGTCTTCCCTGACGGAAAGGCGAGGCTCCTCCTAATGACACACTCGTGGGACTTCGTCGGGTTGGAGAGGGGCGGCCAAGTCCCCGAGGACTCGCTCTGGCTCAAGTCGAGGTTTGGCGAGAACACCATCATCGCCACCTTGGACACTGGTTCATCCTTCTTTCTATATTGTTCATAGAGAATCACATATACATATATATACCTTGAACAAGTTTATCCTACTTGTATATGAATTTGTATGTTTGTTATTTGGGTGTTTAAAAGGTGTGTGGCCTTTGATTAATGGAGGGTGGGACCTTGCCATCTTAATTTCCCAAGAAGCAAGAGGGTCACATGCAACAGGTTTATATACACTTATTTGTGAATGTTCTCTTTCTTTTATTTGTGTGTGGTATAAATCAAAAGTGTGATTCTGCATTTTTTTTTTTTTGAATTGGATGACTTTGTAATGTATGATCAAGATCAATTTCAATAATGAACTAACAATTAACAATTTTAGCTCATTTTTCACTCATCTTTGTTAAATATTACTCTTGTATCAAATCAATGAACAATGAAAACTGATGAATCCAACTCTAATAGAAAATTATTTTGGTTATCATTATAATTGAAACTTAACATCACATGGGTTTTTAACAATATTTATGTATGTCTGATTTTATTTATAATTGCTTAACATCTAAGGCGAAGTTTTTAACAATATTTATGTATGTTTGGATTTTAGAATAGGATCTTGCCGTACTACTAAACTCCGAGAGTGACCGAACCCCTCCCTCCTCTCCGCCCGAAGCAGGGCCAGCACCCACACCCTCTCCACCGCCGCCGGTCGCTTCGTCCCCGGGCCAACACCTTCGGTCGCCAAAGGCACCGCCAGGGTGGCTCCCCCATGCCCGCGTGCTACCTATAAAGTCTGCTGGCCAGGTTTAGGGGGTTCGGAACCTCTGTACTCGCCACAGGGTTTTCTGTGAAAAAATTTCCGACGCGTGTCCCACAACATATGTTCGTGATTTCTTAACGGACGAACGCCGTGAGAACCTTTTATTTGTCCATAATGTGAAACAATCCTGCCCCAAACCTTCATTTCTCTCCCCTCCCGAGTAGCCACCCCACGCCGTTAAGCCCCTGCCATCCCCCCGCAATCGCCGCTTCCCTGTGGTCCCAAGTCCGCGCGACTCCAATGACCGCGATTCCACCCTCTTCAAAGTGATCATATATTTATTTCTTTTTTGTTTAGAATTTTTTTTTTTTGTAATTTTTTCGGAAGATTTTGGCATTGAATTGGTTATTATCTAAATGGGTTTGTTTCTTATACTTATTTGAGTGGGTTTGATTTTTTGTAATGTATAGGATCAATGGATCAATTTCAATAATGAACTAACAATTAACAATTTTATGCTCATTTTTCACTCATCTTTGTTAAATATTACTCTTGCAATTTTCATCTATGTCTCAATTGATAATTTTGCATCAAAATGATGTTTATTTTATATATAATAAATGAATATATAAAAAAATAATGAACAAATAATGCTTATTTTAAAAATAACATATAAATATATTAATAAAACTGATAAATAATAAAATAACATTACATCACATTAGGCCTTGTCTCCACTTACTAATTTTAGAACGCCTTGTCTCAATTTTCAATGTCCTCCTCTCGGAAATTTTGATTTGTTGCTAGCAAAAAAATTATTTTGATGCAGAGTTATCTGTTAAATGGTTTTATAACTGTTTCGCAAGAATTCAAACTTAACAAATATTGATCTTTGTTTTTACGAAGAATAGCCTTTTGAGGTTCAAACGAATTTGTTGCTCCAGGCCATTTTGCCCATTAAGCTACTGGTTCCCTCTTCCACAATAGAGAATTGGGGTATGCAAAACAATAATAATATCACAGCCAATATTTTACAATACACCCCACACTCTGCTTCAAACTCTGATTACAAACTTATTTATAAAACACAAATTGAAACTTAGAACACAAACTGAAGATCAAGATTACATAAGGATACACGTACAAATACAATCCTTGTTTTTAACAAATGGGATGAGAGAGATGTGAATTAATAGCTGGTGCTTCAAACCTTATGAAAACCGCATTTCATACCCCTGCTCGTTGAACATTTGGAATTTACCCATTTCCTGTTTTTGAGCAGAAATTTTTTTTTTAAAGTGAACCTAATAATAGGCATCAATAAGCTAGATTATTAATTATCATGGAGGAAGACAACAATGGATAACAATAACCCATATTTAAGCAATTCTTAGAATAATGCTACTTGGATCCTTACTACAGATATTTGGAAAAAGGAAAACAGAGTTTTTTAAGGAACTTTGAAATAACTTCCCAATTTTTTCTTAAAGTATTTTAAAAAGTGTGATTTTGTTTGTGCTGTGTAAAAGTTCTTCCATCAGAACAAGTGAAAAGAGAACATCAGTGTGAAGTATTTCGATAATCCACTATCTTTTGAAACAATTACCCAAGAAAAGGGCTCCCAAAAGAAGTGAAGGAATGTGGAGTTAATAGTTCTGATTTGCTCAAGCAAACTCAGTTCTGATTTGCCAGAAGATAAAACTGAGGTACTTCAATCCTTTCACATCATGAATACATTGTGAAGCAAATGACATAAAGTTTTGTTCACCTTTCTTTGCTATTTAGGAAAAAAACATTAAGATCCCCGGAAAACTGGGTAAGTGGGGGGACCCAAGAAGGAACGAATACTATTAGAGAGGGAGTTCCTTGTTGCAAGGGCCTCGGAGTGGGGCATCGTCGTCTCCCGCAGATCTAGGGCCGTGGAAAGATGAGAATGGGAGGGAGAGGTAGCGAGGGCGGGAGCTAGAGAGGGAGGGAAGGAGCCCAGGAGGCTAGGGCTTAGGAGAGGGGATCATCCGGTGGCGGTGGTGGTGGCGGCTAGTGCGAAGAGGATCAGTGGTGGCTAGGGTTCAGGGGTTTCTCATTTTTCAAAATTCAGGAGAGAGGATACCCTCCATCTTCCCCACCGCCAGATGAGATCGGACGGTGGGGTGTTCTTTTAAGAAAACAAACTTTTTCCATCTCTGGGTCCATTTGATTATTGACAGTGGATGATGAAGGTTGGGGCGATTGTTTGCCCGCGTCGCGTTAATGAAATACCTATATGTTGGGAAGTCGGAGGAGGATTGGGTTTCACAGGAAAACCCTGGCCAGTTCCGAACCCCTTCATAGGAGGAGGCTGTGCCAACTCCGACATAATGGCAGCTGTCGATGACGCCATCCACGATGGCGTCGACGTCCTCTCAATGTCCATCGGGGGCGGGCTCATCATCGACTATTGGTTCGACTCCATCGCCATCGCCACGTTCCACGCCGTGGCGAACGGCGTTACCGTCGTCCTCGCCGGGGGAAATAGTGGTCCCGCTCTCGGCCTCGTGTCCAATATCGCGCCTTGGATGATCACCGTCGCCGCCAGCTCGATCGACCGCTCGTTCGAGTCTGATGTCGTTCTCGGCAATGGCCAGATACTCAAAGTATCGTCTCATTTTGGCTTTTGGTTTCAGATTTTGACTTTTATGTTTTAAAAAAGCAAATGGTAGCTTTTCCAGAATCGATTAGGGTCTCATCAGTGTTTTAATTTGTTCTCAGGGACAAAGCCTTGCTGACACCCAACTTGTGAAGCAACAATACCCCCTCATCGATACCTTATCCATTAGATTACCGAACGCGACGATCTTTAACGCGTAAGTTCTTTTTGAACACCGTGTATAAATATCAATTAAAGTGAGAACATTTTTATTGAAAATGATTTTTTTTTTCTATCATAGGACGTATTGCTCAGAGGACGCACTTGACCTGACCCAGGTGAAGGGGAAGATCGTGGCGTGCAAGGGGGGAGAGAATTTTCCAATGGTGATCGCCGATATGATAAGCAAGGCCGGTGGCGTCGGCATGATACTTGCCAACAACGGCAACGATGTCATCGTCAATCAGTACATGTCCCCCGCCACCACTCTCGCGTACGAGGACGGCCTCGCCCTCTACGATTTTATCAATTCCACTAAGTAATTGATCATTCTGCCAGATTTCATCTTTTGAAAAATCTATTGGCATATCAATATCATCTTATTGTGTTTGTCTGAAAGGAACCCGACCGCCTACATCATGCCCGGTAGGACAACGCTCCACACGAAACCGGCTCCGGTGATGGCCAACTTCTCGTCCCAGGGACCCAACTTTATCACACCAGATATCCTCAAGGTTTTGTAGCATGCACATGTTATAATTTTTTTGGGCATTGTTACAGCTAGATCCATTTTCAGTCCCGATTTCAGTCTTATATGTGTCGATAGACTTACATTAACAAGGCATATGCTTCGAAATAATTTTTTTACATTTTCTATAAATGCATTCATGTAATTCATTAAAGCATATGCTTTATTTTTTTTTATAAAAACATGTAACTCATTAGATGAGATATACTATTTTAAAAAAATTCAAAACACATTTAAACTGGAATTAAGGTTGAAAATGAGACTTGATGTAACATTATTCAATTTTTTTAATATCACGCATGTGTGTTCTAATAAATTAAATGATCATGTTTTGTATATAAAAAAAATGAAAATTTGATTGTATGAATCATTGTGGTGCAGCCTGATATTACTGCACCTGGAGTGAATATAATTGCAGCCTATCCCCTGGACAGCCCTCCATCGGAAGAATATCCATCGATCTAATAGCCGTCGTGTGAGTTACAATGTCCTCTCAGGGACTTCGATGGCCACCCCACACGTCACCGGCGTCGTAGGGCTGCTCAAGTCTTTGTACCTCCATTGGAGTCCGGCGATGATTCGATCTGCGATAATGACCACTGGTATGTGAATAGAATTATATCTGATTCTTCTTGCATTAGTTATGTTTATATATCTAACATCACTTGATATGTTGGTAGATGTGCATCCTAAAGTCTCAAAGAAGGAGTGTCACTACACATGCATGTTTAACATTTATATTGCCATAATTATAAAAATGTGTTAGTCTCTCATTGGATAGTGACGATCACTGATGAGATTTTTAACAATGTTGTCTCCCTTGTGTCTTTGTCACTTAGACTGACTTGTGGTACTCTTACAAATATGTGAGGTTGTATGCTTTGATAAAATACGATAAATATATATATATCTATCTTTTTAAAATGTGTATAGTTTGATTGTGACTTTACTGTATGGAAAACAATTTTCTGATGCATACACATCATGTTGTGTATTTTGCAAAAAATTGTGTATTATGTAAAATTAAGCGTATACACATTACAAAAACATTTATACCCTGTTGGCTGCATTTGTAACCACATTGAATCACTAGCATATACATCCATTGATATGATCTTCATTGAAACATAACATTCTTTGCTTTCCTCATCAATCAACTTATCAATTAGCATAGTATCATGCATTACTTTTATTAGTTTGTTTTAAAATCTATTATACATTTAGACATTATTTATTAATCAGTCTGATAAATGTCTCATATCATCACAAATCTCACCTGTTAAATACGTGAAGGTATTGATACACTTATATATCATAATGTTTATTTCAGCAACGATCAAAGACAACACTGGAGCCCCCATTAAGAACGCGTCGTTATTGGAGGCCACCCCATTCAGCTACGGCTCCGGCCACATCCTCCCAAACCACACCATGTACCCGGGCCTTGTCTATGACCTAACCGTCGACGACTGCCTCAACTTCCTCTGCGGCCTCAACTACACCTCCACCAAGATCAGCCTCTTCACCAACAACACCTTCACCTGCCCAAAGAACCCACCCAACCCTAGCAACCTCAACTACCCCTCCATCACCATCACCTACACCAACTCCTCAATCAATGTCACACGCACTCTGAAGAATGTCGGACCGCCGGGGACATGCACGGCGCATGTCACGACCCCAGCCGGGGTCTCGGTGAAGGTTGAGCCGATGCTGGTTTTCGATCAATATGGGGAGGAGAATCTTTCATGGTGAGTTTTGAGTACATGAAGGGGAAGGTTGTGGGTGTTGAAGATGCTGTTTTTGGTGGGTTGGTTTGGTCTGATGGGGTGCACAATGTTTGGAGTCCTCTCACTGTGAACCTTGGAGGGATTCCAAGTTCAAGTAGTTAGGGTTTGTTCTTTTTTAGGGTTTGAATTGGTTTAATGGTTTTAGGGTTTTAGTTTTAGTTTTTTTTGTTTTTGTTGTTGCGTGGAAGGTTGTTTCAGTTGACTTGCTTAGTCAACGGTTGGTTTCTTAAATAAATTTGAATATTTTCTTAAACTAAAACAAAGAAAGTTTTAGTTTGGGTATGCTCTAAAAATGGTGACATTGCATTGAAAACTCTCTTAAGATTAAAGGTGCATTGCCTATTAGCTCAAATCGGTTCATGTCATTATTTTGGATGATATTATTTTACAAATAAATGTTTTACTAAGGATTCAAATTCTATTAGACTCTTTGGATTATTATAAATATTTATTTTCTAGTATTTGATTTGGGTATATGGAAAATGATAGGCATTGCTTACTAGTAGTGTTATGTTGTATGTATAATTGACATTTTAACTTTTTACCAGTGTCACAGTTATAAAAAATGAATAATAAAAAATAGAAACATATTTATTTCATAATACAATAAGAACAAATAAATAATTTCCCTAAATAAATATGTTATTAATAGAACAACATAATAGTCATTAAAATAAAATCTTCCGTAAGTATTATTTTATAACCCCAACAAATTGGTAAGATTTTGATTCCACTGTGTGTTCTTATCTTGTATTTTAAATAATCAAATTCACTTTTTTTTATAAAGAAAAACAATTCATATAAAAGGATTGGTCAAAGCCATGTCAACTTGGGTGTATTGCGAAGACCAAGTCACTTGAAATACCAAAAACACAATCTTTAGTTAGAGATATTATACTAATATTAGTATACCTTTCCAGATTTGAAAGAAAAATTATTGATTTGGATTTCAACATTAATTAATTAATAGAAAAAAAATCCAAAACACCCTGGTATCTGAAAACCATATAACCACACTTTTTTTAAAATTTATAAAATCTCTAAAAATATATTAATAAATTCAAATAATTTTCTAAATTAAATTTTATTTTACATATTAAATTATTTTATAAATATTTTATTTTGTTAAGTCAAAAGACATCAATATTCTCATTTCACAAAAATCCTCTTCAACGGCCCCAAAAAATTAGATATCTTATCTGTTTTAGTCCCTCTCCACCCCCAACCAATCCATTTCTTTCCCGGCAAAACCCCCCACCATAAAAAAAATTTCAAAAAACCCCCCAATTTTTCAAAAAATCCTTGATCTCCACAACCCCCATGTCCCTCCATCTCCACCCATGTCGAATCCTCTCCCATGGGTGTTTGGGGTTTCGCAAGTTTTGGAGGCATTCGATGAAATTAAGAACTCCGGCGGCGGCGGCGGCGGCTCCCTCTCTAAGGGATGGGGTTTTGGAGGTCAATGGGAGGAAGGCTTTGATAGGCGTGCCGGACAACGTCGTCGTGTCTCCATTGGCGAACGGTTCGGCGTTCTTGGGGGCGGTATCGGATGAGGTGAAGTGCAGGCATGTTTTCAATCTTGGAATTCTTAGGTGAGGGTTTTGATTGAGGAAATTTTGATTGATGGGTTGTGGTTTTAATTCTTATTATTTTGGATTGATGTGAATTTCTAGTTCAGTTATTTGGTGGTGTTCATTGTATATTGTTTTTGGATAATGTTACACCATTTTTTTAGCCCCAATTCTAGTCTACACGCGTTTTTTTTTTAATTAGTATACCATATCTAACGAGATATATACTTTGATATATATATAAAAAAATGATGTATATACTTCAATAAATTGAATGAATTCATTTATAGAAAATGTAAAAAAAATTTAACAAAGCATATATATCTCGTTAAGTTTATGACGCTAACAAGATATATGGGACTTGAATTGGGGCTTTAAAAAAAACTACATTTTTTAAAATAGGAAAAGTTTGGCAATTGAATATATGGCATATCAAACTTATATTTCTTGAATCGTGTTTTTTGTATCTTTAGGATCCTGGAATTTATTTAGTTTGGATGATTTATTACATCATTTATAATTTAAAAACTAGCCCCTTATTGTCATTTTCTACTCCACATGAAACATTAAATTTTTTTTTCATGAATTTCTTGTCTTAACGAATACATTTAAAAAATAATCAATTTGCTCCATAAAATTATCATACTTATCTCACAATATTTGTGAACGTACACTTAGCAATTTTGGGAGGAATATTACCAAATATCTTCCGTATATGAACTTCTGTGTGACAGTGGTTGTAAATGAGTCTATGTGATCAATTATGCCCCATAACATACCGAAATGCACCACATTTTATTTTTGCAACTGCAAAGATATATGTGAACAATGTGGACTATCTATTTATGAGGTTATTGGGTTGGTTTGGATCATTTCAAGCATTGCCTTAATTTTTTAGTTTTTTGGGTCTTCGATGCTTCTAAATTATCAGTCTTGAAAAAAAAATGATGATCTTGTGCCTTACAAGATGTAAGTTTGATTACCAAGGTTTTGTGGTGAAGGACATTGGTTTTGAAATGTGGTTGGCCTCGATCATGTATTATGACATAGAATCAGCAGACCCATTGGGAATCAATTGAATTTGTGGTGAAAAATCCTGGTTTTCAAGCTTCTTAATTATACTGTTGTTTCTTTCTAACTGTTTCTTGTTCTGGCTTGATCAATGAAATTCTGATCACATCAAATAAAACATCAAAAACTGATGTGTAACAAAATGATGTTTATAACCAACATCTGTGTGAAGCTAGCCTTTTTTGCTCTTCCATCTGCAGCCAATGGAACAAATGCATTTAATGCCTTCCATATCATGCAGAGACTATCGATTGCTATCTCTGTTCAGATTTAAGATATGGTGGATGATGCCTCAGATGGGAAAGTCAGGGAGCGACGTTCCTGTTGAGACACAGATGTTGTTGTTGGAAGCCAAGGACGAGTCGGATGTTAATAACAGAACCACAGATGAATTCGAAAGCTCTACGTATTATATCCTATTCTTGCCTGTGTTAGATGGCAACTTCAGTAGCAGCTTGCAGGGAAACTCCACAGATGAGCTCGAATTCTGCATCGAAAGTGGTATCTTATTGAATCCTATATGGGTTTTTTTTTTAATTGAAACTGAACTCAGTGTGCCTTTTCTCTTGTTAAATATCTATAGGAGATCCTGCTGTGGAGGCAGCTGAATTTTATGAAGCAGTATTTGTAAATTATGGGAGCAATCCATTTGAACTGATGAAGGAATCGATGAAGTAATTTTTCTTAATCTCATATATTCCTTTCTTATAATAACTCGAGTGATTATCGACCAACTCTGTAATCATGTGCAGGATTCTGTCTAAGCACAAGGGAACCTTCTCGGTGCGTGAAAACAAAAGGGTAACTTTTTCATGCTTGATTTGCTAGCTATCACAAATTTCTGCTTTAGTACAAAGTGGTCTTTATAATTTCAAAAAACCAGTACCCTGGAAGCTTAGATTGGTTTGGTTGGTGCACTTGGGATGCTTTTTATCACGCCGTGAACCCTCAAGGAATCAAAGAAGGCTTAAAGAGGTATTCTCTCTTGAAATCCAACAACAATGCTATCCAAAATTGTCATGCATTCAAATTAATTTTCTTTGGTCTAATGTTCAACTAAGCTTATCTGAAGGAGGAACTCCGGCGAGATTTTTAATTATTGATGATGGTTGGCAAGACACATCTAATGTGTTTCGTAAAGAGAATGAACCATTCATTGATGGTACTCAGTAAGTTCGTGAATCGTTTTCATATGTTATAGAATCAACCCTTTTTAATGAGAATGATGTGTGGAATTTCTGAAAGTTTCTTTGACAATGTATAGGTTTGGGGCTAGATTAAATAGCATTAAAGAAAACAGTAAGTTTGGGAAAGGCACAGACATAGACATGAATGAATCCACTGGTAGCTTGAAGGATTTCATTACAGATATCAAGAAGACATTTTCCTTGAAGTATGATGTCTTCATTTTCATTGTGTTCTTCATGAACAATCAGTTTCTTCTGCTCATTCAATTTCTCATTAATTTCAGGTATGTCTATCTATGGCATGCATTGATGGGATACTGGGGTGGATTGAATCGGAATGCACCAGGGACAAACAAATACAATGTGAAGCTATTGTATCCGGTTCAATCACCGGGAAATCTATCACACATTAGAGACCTAGCCATGGACAGAATGGAGATGTATGGTGTTGGCACCATTAGCCCATCTAAAATATTTGAATTTTATGATGACCTGCACAGCTATTTGGTTTCTCAGAATGTGGACGGGGTTAAGGTAGATGTCCAAAATCTAATGGAAACACTTGGGACCGGTTTCGGTGGTCGGGTATCTTTTACTCGACAATTTCAACTAGCGCTTGAAAGATCTGTGAACAAGAATTTTCAAGACAATAGCATCATCAGCTGCATGGGTCATAGCACGGATTCTATATACAGGTAACTACTGTACCCGGTCCTCCTCTACCTCTTCTTTCCATGTCAGGGTGACTATAGGCTAGTTTGGTAGCCTTTCTTATTCTGCTTTTATGGGAGCACCCAGGTAAATAGTATTTGGAATAGTTCACTGGTGTGGCCATTCTTATGTGGCCGAGTAAAAATTCCCTACATTCTTCATTTATACGGAATCAATCAGAATTGGATTCTAGAGTTACCAAACTGGCTCTAATTATACGTTATTGTTTTCAGTTCGAATGCGAGTGCTATCACAAGAGCATCAGACGATTACTATCCAAAAAATCGAGCATCACAGACATTGCACATTGCAGCCGTTGCATTCAACAGCATATTCCTTGGAGAGATTATGGTTCCTGATTGGGGCATGTTCTATGTCAGCTTTTCTTTTTTTTTTCAATTCACCATATCATGCATATGTTTATCTTGATTTTAAATTTATGGATTTCAAATTCTTGATTTACCTTCAGAGTGATCACTATGCTGCTGAGTTTCATGCAGTTGCTCGAGCATTGGGTGGTTGTGGTGTGTATGTTAGGTAGATCATCAAAAATATATTTATTTTCACCAAATTTTACCAAGAAACATAACATATATTTATTTATTTATTTTTTTTTTACTTTCAGTGACAAACCTGGTAAACATGATTTCAAATTACTTAAAAGGCTTGTGCTTCCCAATGGGGCAGTCCTCAGAGCCAAGTATCCTGGTCGGCCTACACGTGACTGTTTATTCAATGACCCTATTATGGATGGGAAAAGGTACATTCGGTCGTTAGATGTATTGGTTTGTTATAAGTAATGCATACATTATGATACGAATTTATTCCCCACATGCAGTCTTTTGAAAATTTGGAACCTGAACACATATTCTGGAGTTCTAGGCGTTTTCAATTGTCAAGGAGCAGGAACCTGGCCATGTCTAGATAATTTCAAGAATGATAGTGATGCGACACCATCAAATCTTACTGGACGTGTTAGTCCTTCAAATATTGAGTATCTAGAAGAGGTTGCCGGGGAAAACTGGACAGGAGATTGTGCAGTTTTTTCTTTCAATTCAGGTATGTAATTTATTGTTCAAAGCAAACTATCACGTAGATTGAATTAGTGGGTTTTAGATAGAATAAATTACCAAAAAAATCTCTTGAAAGTTAGAAATACCCAAATCAACCACTTTTTAAAATTATACCTAAAAAATCTCATTTCACAATTTTGGTAACACAAAAGACTAATTTACCCTTATGTAATTAGATCCCTAACATCTCCTTTAATCCTTGGTAGGTTATTCCACACAAAAATTATATATTTCCTACAAAATAACAATTTCTCTCTATATGACACAAATCAATCCCTTTAGATGTTATGTTATTATATATTATATTATGTGTTTTTTATATATATCTTACATAATGTTGTTTATTATTTTTCATTATGTATAATCATAATATTTAATTTAAATTTGTGTTGTGGTTCAATACAGCTGATGATATTTTAATATTCTAAATCCACATATTTTAATGGCATCATTAGTATATATTCAATTTTGTAAAGAATTGTCAATATTTAATGGAGTTCATCATCAAAAACTCAAATTATATTGCACATATCTCACAAAATCCACCTAATTACAAAGAATCTAGAATAAAAAAAATTTACATGAGAATGTGTGAAATATATTTAACAAAATTGCGAGGATAAAATATTTTAACAAAATTAAGAGGTATGAAATATGTTAAAAATCAAATTACACAAGGGTATATTAGTCTTTGGTGTTTCCAAAATTGTGAAATGAAACCTTTTTAGGTATAATTTTAAAAGTTGCTGATTTGGGTATTTCTAACTTTTATGAGACTTTTTTAGTCATTTTCCCTAAATTATAACTACTTGTAACTAGTAATAATTACTTATAACTCCTTGTAACTTTGTATAACTTATTGTAACTTCTTGAATTCATCTTTATAAATTCACATCCTCACCACCATTAAGTTTGAGGAGATTTGTGTTGTAATAGGGGGCATGAAAGATGAATATTTGCTTTTCATGGATTCTGTGGAACTTGCATCAGGGGACAAACTAGAAAACCATACTGAAATGATTTATATCTTACGCGGAATAATTCAACAAGTTTTCATATTAAAAAACAATTGAGTACAATTACAATGACTTAGTGTTAAACTTTGGAACAGGTGAGGTTTTTTTTTCCTGTACTTTAAAATCCTCTTGATTATAGCTAGTCAAGTTCCTTCATTACACATTTGTAATATAATTGTTATTGGTTGATGGAGACACTAAATTACTCAAGCAATTTGATGAAATTTCTCTGCTCCAAACTTCTTCGAAACTTTCAGGTTCTCTTTTCCGATTACCAAAGAACGGATCACTGAATGTCTCTCTCAAAGTTTTACAAAGTGACGTGTTTACAATTTCTCCTATCAAGGTCAGTTGGACATATATATTTTTTAATTACCTGTTGTTTAAATGTTATCATTTAAAGATCACTTCATAAGAAGAACTAGTGCTTCTTAAATACAGTGTTATGGAGAAAAGATTCAATTCGCGCCCATTGGATTGGTTAACATGTACAATTCTGGTGGAGCTGTTGAAGCTATTGAGTTTGTTATTAATGATTCCAATAGTCAACTCAAAATCAAAGGGAGAGGGTCTGGTAATTTTGGAGCTTATTCGAGCGTGAATCCAAAGTTTTGCATGGTGAACTCAAAAGAAGAAGAGTTCGAGTACAAAGTGGACGAGAATTTTTTTACAATAACTGTTCCACATGGGAACGATTTTTGGGAAATCAATGTCGCTTTCATGGCCTGATTTTTTTAGGGAAGGTCTTACTGCATTTTTTCAAAACCAAGATTTCTTGATTGTGGCATGCTGTCACTTTATGCATGCCTAATTCATAATTCTTGAATGAAGGACATGTCACTATGTGTAACAGTGATAGAGAACATGTTTTCTTTGTACCAAATTCAACAATACAATGAGAGATGACACTTTTGTACTTCAGATTCTTCTTACCAAGTTGATATACGATTTTCAAGACACATGATTTGCTCATAAAATAGCTTGTTTTTCAATTTTTGTGAATAAATGAAATAAATGAATCTGTTGTAGAAAGCTATCCTTGATGGTCAGAATAGTATTTTTATATTTGATCTCAATCACCATCTTAGCTTGGACTGGTCCTAGTGCTTTTTTCTTTTTCGGTTGGTAACTGGTCCTAGTGTTGATGCTATTTACTACAGTACTATAGTACAATAGCAAATACTTGTTATTCTTTCTCTTGTAATCCTGTCTTGTGCTGTGACTAAAACTCCTAAAGAGAGAGGCTCCCAAGAGACTTTTTTCCACTTCTTTAGAAGTTTAGAAATTTAAGATGAGTAGGAGCGAACAGAATCAGACTAAGCTTATAATTCCAAAATATTTAGATGTACAACAAGATTGATCTGATTTCATGATCTACTATAAGCTTGAAAAAATTCCTAGCTAGGAAGGTCATTAAAGGCCACCCAAAGGTTTGAGTCTAGATCTTCAGTGTTAAAAACACAATAGTTCCCTATGTCAATTAACAAGGGAATGCCAAAAAACATTTTTTCTAAAATGAACCCCACTTTTAACTGATATTTACACATGCACAACTTTGATAGTTTTTGCATAGTCTTCATAGAGAACTTTGTGTCTCTAACAGAGGGGATCCCAACACGCAAATCTTGGCCTACTGTAAAGCCCTAACTTAGAAAAAAATATTACATGTTTCGCCTTTTAGTAACTCAAAATTTTAAAACATGTTTCATATAACCATGTGATATTACGTTTAGCATCAGAGATATTAGCTACTTTGTGTATACGTCTGGAACATTATACCTAAACTACTTGAGTAACATTTTAAGCTTAAAAAAAAAGTTCCCATGAACTCCTTTATAAAGAAATCATTTAAATGAGGTGAGAATGCCATCACATGTAGGGTTTGCTTTAACATGGAAGGTCCTCTGAAAAAAAAAATGGCAATGAGAGTGATGGACCTCTACCACCACCACCACAATTGGAAGACTGAAAGACTCTGATTGAGACTGATCAAGGAATAATGAGTGTCCCACAAACACACCAAGCCCACAAATGCAAAGCTCCACCCATAGATTGAATCCTCTCCTTAAAGTTACAAACCAAGTGTGTATAATTGAACTTGAAATCTTTAACATGCAAAGGGCCCTTCTCTATCTGCTGGTGATATAATGGACAAAACAGTTATATATTTTCAACAAAATATACACTTTATTTAACAAAGTAGGTAATGTTCAGTTGTTCTGTAAGTGAGCTCATACGACT